>JAMZAV010002402.1:0-183777 GCA_024449915.1 Sweltsa coloradensis | reverse complement strand
AATTTCCCGTCAACGGCCTTGGCCTAACCTAGGCCAAATGTCAATTTCCCAATAAGTGATAAAATATGTGCAGTTTTTACATACGAAAATAGCAAATTCATACCTTAAAATGTTCGTCACAACTTCTGCTTTCTACCACGATCGAAAAATTATCAGATCAGATATAAAAAACATACTTTATGTAATAAAAACACAGACAAATTAACAAGTTCATATGATTTGTTTGTTTGGTTGCTAGGTTAAACAAACCACAACAAGAAATTAACGAAAGGCAGTTTGTAATATCAAATATTGAATGCCACTCTGTAGTGATCTTGCTTTCTTCTAAACATACGTACGTTTACGTACACACACACCTTTATAAGATCGCCTGCACATTTTCTAGTGCAAACTTTCTGACATCTGTGACGTAAGGCATTTAAAACCGCCGCCCATGCTTTAAATTGTATTGGCCTACACAACATAAACTATAAACTGCAACCAGTTCTCTGAGCAAAAGCTGTGGTGCGGTTGCAGTAATATGGCAATTAGGAATGAAGTTAAGAGAAACTACTGATAACACTGTACGAGGAGTTAGGAAAAAGCCGAAGTGGGAACAAAGGTTAGTGGCCAGAATTGAGAGTCTCAGAAGAGATCTCGGACGTTTAACACAGTACTCTTATGGTAAAAGGGCAAAAAATTTAATGCGCCATGTAAATAGTATATTTCGTAGAATGGTAATTCACACTAGGCACGAAAATGAGAATGTGTCTTTAATTGATTACACGGACACATTAAAACAAAAGCTTAGTGCGCTTTCAAAGAGACTGAAAAGGTACAGGTTATGTACAAGTAGAAAACAACAAAATGAAATGTTTCAGCACAATGAAAAGTATTTCTATCGACAGTTGCAAAATGGACTTACACCAATTGATAACGGTACACCATCAGAGCAAGATATAACAAATTTCTGGTCAGATATCTGGAGTAGACCTGTAGAGCACAACAGAAATGCAGCATGGATTGTCGAAGAAACCCAAGATATGAGGCAAGTTAATGAAATGTCCTTCAATAGCATTTCTCTCGAAGAACTGAATCTAGTATTAAATGGAGCACATAACTGGAAAACTCCCGGAGTTGATAACATCCATAACTTTTGGTATAAAAGATTCACCTGTTTGCATGAAGATCTAGCAAAATATTTTACAGCATTAGTGAAAGGAGATGAAGCCATTCCTTTATATTTTACAAAAGGAAAGACGTTACTTAAACCAAAGAATGCAGATACACAAAATCCAGCTCACTACAGACCAATAACATGCCTACCAACTGTGTACAAATTACTTACATCTTGTATTGCAAACAAAATTTACCAGCATTGTGAAGAAGAACATATATTATCAGAGGAACAAAAGGGCTGTAAAAAGTATTCCCAAGGTTGTAAGGAACAGTTGGTTATAGAATCTTTGGTTATGAGACAAACACATGTGTCCAAAAGGAATATTCATACTGCATATATTGACTACAAAAAGGCGTATTACTCTGTGCCTCATTCATGGCTTTTACATGTATTGGAAATATATAAAATAGATCCAATATTAATACAGTTTTTGAAGAACGCTATGAACACATGGAGAACAACGTTAAATATAAAATTGCCAGAGAAAACTTTGTCAACTGGTGAACTAAAAATTGCACGTGGAATATTTCAAGGTGACTCATTAAGCCCGCTCTGGTTCTGCATGGCGTTAAATCCATTATCAAACTTGCTAAATAAATCAAAATACGGATTCAAAATCAAAGAAAGTGGTAATACACTATTTGTACTGTCTCATTTAATGTACATGGATGATATCAAACTATATGCGATCACAGATGCACAACTCAATCATCTATTACAAATCACACATTCGTTTAGCCAAGATATTCAAATGGAATTTGGATTAGAAAAGTGTAAAATATTATGTGTCAATAAGGGAAAAGTTCAAGCTTCACATGGTGTTCAACTATCGGGTGAAATTGTTATTGAAGGAATGGAAGAAGGTGAGGTGTATAAATACCTTGGGTTCATTCAAGCTGAACAGATTCATCAAGCGGAAGCGAAGAACAAGCTTAAAGATACTTTTGTGAAGAGAGTGAAAGAAATACTGACATCAAATTTAAACGGGAAAAATAAAGTGAAAGCAATTAATACTTATGCAGTACCAGTTTTAATGTATTCTTTCGGTATTTTAACCTGGACACAAAAAAATTAACTGGACACAAACTGAGATGCAAGCAATTACTGGTTTTCTAACAGAATCCCGACTTCATCACCCCAGAGCGGCGGTCGAACGGACGACATTGTCTAGGTTACGTGGTGGAAGAGGGATAACTGATTTAAATAACGCACGTATTAAGCAAATCAATTTGTTAAGGGAATACTTCTATAGTAAAAGTACTTCGCGATACATACAGCTGTAGTGCAAGCGGATGTCAACCTCACACCATTAGATCTGCATAATGATGACAATTTTGCAGACAATCTCATAAGTGATGATATAAAAGAAGAAATGTGGAAACTTAAGATACTACATGGGAGACATCACACAGAATTGCATCGTGATTATGTAGACACTGATGCATCTAATAAATGGTTACAAGTAGGCGATTTATTCGGAGAAACAGAGGGATTTTTCATGACCATACAGGATCAAGTAATTGCTACACGAAATTACAAGAAGCACATCATTAAAGACAAGACAATTCTGGATGATAAATGTAGAAAGTGCCACTTGACCAATGAGACCATAGATCATGTAATATCGGGATGTAAACTTCTAGCCCAGTCAGACTATTTGCACATACATAATCAAGTTGCCAACATAATTCACCAACATCTGTCCAAAAAGTGTTCGTTACTGGAGAACATCGTACCGGTACCATACTACAAGTACCAACCTGAAAAAGTATTAGAAAATTGTGATTGGAAACTTTATTATGATCGGGCTGTTATTACAGATAAGACGATACAACATAATAGGCCTGATATCATTTTAACGGATAAATAAAAAATGCAAACATTTATTATTGATGTAGCAATTCCACTAAGTCAAAATATTGAAACAACGTGGGACAGAAAAGTTAGCCGCTACTTTGACTTAGGACAAGAAATAAAGAAAATGTGGAAACAAGATCAAGTCACTACAATACCAATTATTGTGTCAGAAACGGCAGTTATACCACACAACCTACACAATAGTTTACACCAACTGGACATTAACAAGAATTTATTCATCAAAATGCAGAAAGCGGTTATAATTTGTACATGCCATATAGTCTGAAAATTCCTCAATGACAATGTTTTATAAAACCATTTTATGTTGTATATTTTGTAAAGATTAAGATTAGTTTTTGATTTGAATGTTATGTTGAATACTGTATAGATTTTAGATAAGTTTTGAATATGAATGTTTTGTTATTATTATAGGCACATGTATTGCTTCACATAGTCCGCAATACATTGCATTTACTTGTACTGGTTTGTACCGAGATGTGGAAACATGTGAATAAAAATAATAATAATTATAATAATCTTGCTGGTGATGGACAGTACAATGCTGACTCCACCTGGATGTACACAAAACACAAAATACCCGCAAGGAGGAGAAAAATGAAAGTTAGATTCTTCACAGAATGGGCAATAGAAGTTGCCTTGGCTTTGGTCCTCGAAGATACTCTTTTTCTATGATTTGGAATGCCAGTCAACCATTTAGCCATGCTCAAATGTGTCAAAAAGTAATCATGAAGCATTGTTTCCATGGTAAACGCAGCTAGTTTGACAGCAGTTTGTATGATGAAAAATATTCTGAATTTCAATCGCTCATATAAATTAAAAGGCCGTCCCTCCTACCAGGCACCCTACCTGTCTGGTAGTAGTGCTCTGTGATTGGACAGCACTCCTGCCAGGCACCCTACTACTAGCGACCCCTGGTGGTGGTATATCCGTACTAGTCCACACTACCTCTCACAAGTGTGGTTGTGACGTATAGGAAACACACACGTGACGTCACAGCTCGGCGGCAAGTGGCCGCGGATCTTACTGATGGACAAGCATCCTCATTTCGCAATTTGACGCCTGTTGAACGGCTCAACAAATATCACGCTCTAACTTTTATACTATTCATTATTTGGACAAAACTTAAGAGGAATAATATTTAGCAAACATATCATTTCTTCTAATAGTGATTATTTCGATTTTTTTTAGAGAACTGTTAGCTTGTTATAACAATGTACGCATTATAAATGACAAAATTATAAACATCTTTAAGTCTTTTCAACTTCAATTGACACAAAACTACTGATCGGATTTCAAAAAGAATTCTCTCTAAATATATGCATCTAACTAATTAGACAAGAAATAAATAAACTTTCTCGATAGAAAAAGCACAGAACAAAATTTTACAGCATAGCGTGCAGTTTTTCACGGCTCATCCGTACGTCAAAAGCGCGTATTTTAGATGAAAACACATACCATGCGTTTTACTCTACGCTATAAATTTTCGTTCTGTGCACTTTCTATCTAGAAAGTTTATTTATTTCTTGTCTAAACAGTCCGATTAATTTTTTGAAAGCGGTCTTGTCAAAATCCGATCACTAGATTTTTGTCAATTGAAGTTGTTTTATTAAATTTCATAAAAAAAACAAGTAAAAGTCTCAAATTTTATTTTAATATGTACATCGAAATAACAAGTTAACGGCCGTGTAAAAATTCAAAGTAATCGCTATTAGAAGGAATGATATATTTGCTAAATATTATTCCTCTTAAGTTTTTCCCCAATAATGAATAGGATAAAAGTTAGAGCGTGATAAGTTGTGCGACGTTCAGCAGGCGTCCACTTGCGAACCGATGGTTGCTTGCCCACCAGTTGGGCTCAAACGGAGAATACCCCTCATTCCCCTCGATTTGTGACGTAGTTGTGTGTACCCTATGCGCTCCTGCCAGGCACCCCCTGTCACGAAGTCTGACAGGTGGGTAAGGTTATGTTTGGAGTTATGCCGGCCTACGGCCACTACTCAAGTGTGTCTGTATTATGTAATAAGTTTCTATTAGGTACATATTATTGACATAATACTTCTCCTACTGATAATTACCACAGTAAAGGTGTATAAGTTACAAGTTGTAGGCTAGGCCTAGGCCTATTCCAGCCTGTCTGTCACGAAGGTTGAATTGAATGCTTGGCTCAAAGTGCACAGCGAGGTGTAGGTTTAGGCCGACAGTGGATAGTCATGTCACATAGGCCTATACGATGTTTTATATCATTTGTCTTCTAGACAGATGTTAATTAGGTTCACATTTTAAGCATACAAATGTTGTTGGGTAGGCCTTAGCCTCAGCTCTCGGCCTAGTCGTTAGGCTAGGGGTGCCTACCTGCCCAAGATACCCTAGCCTTAGGGCATAAATTCATGTTTCGGACTAGACCTAGGCCCCTAGTGTAGTGTTTTTCATCACTATTAGGCCCTACAATAATTGTAACAGCCAAACTATCCTCCAGAAACTACCTTGGTAAATAATTGATGGCGGCCCACAACATCACCTTGCTGCCAGGCATCCCATCCTAGATGTTTTTTTTATGATTGATAGACCTGTAGACCTACAAACAAGTTCAAGGCTAGGGCCTACGCATTCAAGCTTTGCTTCTATCAATGTTCTACCAGCTACCTTAACAAAGCAGCCCTACCTAGCCTAGGTTTAAAAATCTGTCCTTGTGTGGGTGAGGATTGCCTACACTACACACATTAATTGCCTGCTAGCCTAGGCGGCCTATGCAGTATCTCTACCTAGTGCTTCCAACTTGTCAAGATACCCTGTTATCACCATTATCTGTTTAGCTCCATTGGTCATCTCCGAAATAATCTCATTAACACAGTAGGCCCATTTCAAATTAGGTAGTTCTGTCTAGGCATATTAAGGTGTGCATGCCGTTTTCATATACGGTACGGGTACCTCTTCACTTGTATTTAGCGGCCTTTGTCTTCCTATGTAGGCCTGAGAATTGGAACATTTGTGGTTGCTCTGCAGTTTTCCTTTACTGATAAAATATTGCGTAAGGAAATGCTCGACTTGTTGCAATAGGCCTACTGTGTCGGTCAGCGAACAGGCCTGCCTACCTTTGTACGAAAATACAAAGAAAACTTATTATAAACCTACCTGGATAACTCGGGTATCGGTCAGGGCCGTGTTGAGGTAGTGAGCCGCCCCAAAGCAACTAAATGTTGCCGCCCCACCCCCACCCAACTTACTACTTTCAAAAAGGTCTAAAATGTCACCACCTGCATCTCCGCAGCACACAGGTTTGGAATCACTGATCTTAAGTCTAAACTATATCATCCTCTTGCCATCTCCCTGCTTTGCTTTGGCAGTGTCACTTGGGTTCTGCAACCAAATTTTTCAACTCCATTTTTCTCCACCCACATCTTCCCAGCTTTCTCCTCTTGTATGAAATTTTATTCTCAATCATTAGCCCTAATCACTGTTGTGAATAAAAAAAAATTGTTTGCTATTTAGTTAGTCTACCCACAGTCACATACTATGTACCTGATTTTCAGTGGGGGGACTTTAATTAGGCGGACCAAGCCAACCCACTGGCACAGACACCATCAACGAGCAAATAATGGTCATTGGCCAGCCAAAGATCGGCATTTGAAATAGGAAATTCCTGGATAATCTGCATTGGAAAAGTAACTCCAACGAGCCACGCATTCAATTAGTCCTACTACCTTTGAGTATATAACCATCCTTTATATACTCAAAGCTACTACTACAGTCATAGGCCTATACCTACAGTGTACTGTGTTCATTCATCTTCCATTCAACATACATTATAATATGCATGTACCATAATATCCAATGATAGAATAACACTAGAAAAAAAAACGGACATCAACTTCAAAACCATCTACCCACCTGGCTGGTAGTGATTTGCTTATTTGTTTATTTCCAAAATGGAGATGGCTGGTTTTGCTTCTATACCTCAGTGACAGGTTCATCAATCGAGGTTATACTTATTGGATGAGCGAAGCGAAGACTTTAATTTCACTGACCCCCCCAAAAATTAGCTTTTATTTCTTTCTGTTTGTTCGCTCTCTACCAGGCAAACGGCATGCGATCTTGATGAAAATTGGAGGGGACCTTCGAAATCTATGAACAGACTTGCCACGTTTTTGGGTATAACCGAAGAAATATTTCTCATGAATATCGTACTTTTACGATTTAAAAAAAATGTAATGCGATATTTTTGTGATATTTGGGCCGATTCCGACCAAACGGGTGGGGCTACAATGTTCATATTTCCCATGGACATTAAGATAATTGTGATGTATTGCCTTTTGAAAGAAAAAGTTGAAAAAGTTAGCCATAATCCATAGAATAAAGGTTTTAATATGAGTTTTTTGAGGTACCTATATAATAACAACTAACAAGTAACAATAGAAACTTGACAACAATCACCTACAATGCGTTCAAAAGCACTTGCAAAAGTAAAGAGATCCCACGCAAACTACAAACTTACAAAAAACGCTCATCCATCAACACGACTAAAAAAAGTGTTCGCGAAGCAGCCTAGTTGGATGAGCGTAGCGAGCGAAGCGAATATTCCATTCTACTACACTGGAGAAAAAAATCCGGAATGTTTTTTTTTTCTTTCTTTCTTTTTTTTGTATTTTTGTGTGTCTGTGAACACGATTCCGGCTAAACCGATACTCCGATTGCGATAAAATTTTATGGAGACCTTCGAAATCTCTAAACTTAGAACTGCACCGTAGGAAAAATCGATCAAAAAATTATTTCTCTTGAAAATCGCAATTTTACGATTTTTTTCGTTTTTCTTTTTTGTTTTTGTTTGTATTTTTGTGTGTTTTTTAACACGATTCCGGCTAAACCAATACTCCAATTGCGATGAAATTTTCTGGAGACCTTTGAAATCTTTGAACTTAGAACTGCCATCATTTTGAGCGATATCGAAAAATTATTTTTTATGAAAATCGCAATTTTACGATTTTTTTTCGTTTTTCTTGTTTTTTCCGTTTGTATTTTTGTGTGTTGTTAACACGATTCCGGCTAAACCGATACCCAAATTGCGATGATATTACTGGAGACCTTCGAATTCTTGAACTTAGACCTGCCACGTTTTTGGTACAATGGATGAAATATTTCTCATGAATATCGTATTTTTTTTTCGATTTTTAATGCGATATTTTCGTGACATTTGGGCCCATTCTGACCAAACGGGTGGGGCTACAAGGTTCATATTTCACATGGACATTAAAGTAATGGTGATGTATTGCTTTTGAAAAAAAAGTTAAAAAAAAATAGCCAGAAAATCATAGAAATAAAGGTTTTGATATGAGTTTTTCGAGGTTTATAATAACAATAACAAGTAACAAAAGAAACTTGACAACAATTACCTACAATGCGTTCACAAAGCACTTGCAAAGGAAAAGTGGTCCCACGCAATTACAAAAACGCTCACCCATAAACGCGGCGGGACTTTAGCTTTTTCCTAGTTACTTATACACGTCCTTAAAATGATATGCTACTGTTTTTTATCAACTGATTTACATCTGTATCAGCTTGATCTGTTTTTAAATGTAGAAGCATGGTGGGTTTTGCCATCTATTCACTAAGAGTGAAAGGAACTTCTAAAATGTTATTAAAAGTTAAACCCTCTCTCTTTATGTAATTCACATGATCCACCCTTTTGGGAAATTTCCTTTCAAACACATACTACAGATTTTAGACTGCTTATCATCAAAACTTTGTCTTCTTGTCTCTCAAGTTAAATCAAATAAACTTCAATATTACTCGTACAAAACTAGTCATCTTCAGGTTAAACTAGTTATTCTTCAGTTTTCTTCCCAGTAAACACAGAGTGCAAATTGTGAGATAAATGTGACAATTTTAAAAATCCATCTCGGAGAGCATGTTCGAAAGATTTTAGAAATGCATCGGAGAGCTCAAATGGGCCGACAATCAATTCCCCTTTAACTCTCAGGAGGAACAGGGTGTTGGTTCTCGAGTTGTCTTATTTACTATTTTAATGAGTACTCCAAGGGGTTGTACTAAAATATAGCTTGGAGTACTCACAGAGTTGTACCAATAAACGCTAGGAGTTCTCACAGAGTGCTCATAGAGTTGTATCTGGTGATTGTCAGAGGCTCAAAAAGAGCTCACAGAGTTGTACCAGAATACTCTCACAACTATCCACGCGTCTGTAACGCGATCTAGGAGCAAAATAAGCAAACGAAGCACTAAAATTAGATTCGACTTTTCATTTTAATTTATTATATTAAATACTAATTCTTATTATTATTTCCTATTGCTACATCAATCGATAACCTGCAATTGGATACACAACATATGTTAAATTGACATGGTTATAAAGTTACAATTTTTATCATGGTGACTCGAACTCGATCCGACTGTGACACTGCATCTAAAAGCCAACACCTTTAAACCGTAGCGCCACAGAAGATCGCTGGAGACTACAGGGAAATACCAGCTATAGGTACTAGAGCAAATCGATGTTACTCTATTAGACAAATTGTGCACTTGCTCTGTGGCCTATTTACCTTATTAATACGGCATTGTTCTTGTGTTTTAATAGAATTTGTTCAGTACTTGATAATAATTCTTTAGTATTTTACTTTTTAGTTATCAATGATTGTATGCAAGCAGTAATTAATACTCTTCACCTCCTGAGCAAATTTTTGCTGTGTCAGAATGAAAGTGTTCTATATCACACGCTATATTTTTTGAGCTAGAAGGACTTGGAAGTTTTAAGTGGCGGGGTTTAAATGCTTCACAATGAAAAATTTTCGGGATTCAGACAACGTATACAGGTCCTAAGCCTGGGGGAGAGCCACGGCCCTACGCTCCTTTCACCCTACATGCCGAATACAGGCTTTCCCTGCATGTAAACATTTTGAGTTTCGAAACAAATAAAAACTATAAAACGCAAAAATTTTTAAAGTTTGTGTTTTATCTATTAATCGTCTGTACTAAGGTCAAGTCGTCATTTCATTTTACTCAAAAAACGTGGGCGTCGCCGTGTTCGAAACGGCCCCCGGGGGGAAAAAAAACGAGGGTCCCCTTTGTTTTTATTTCGAGATAGAACAGTTGTATTCCCGATTCCAGCACATAATTTGATTAAAAATGGACTTATAACAAATGAATTTCACTAATTTGCTCATAGATGGCGTTGCAATCTTCAACTACACATTGAAGAACACAATCATGCATTTCGTTTCGTACTACAAACACAAAAATCGAGATAGAACATTTCCATTCTGACACTGTGACGTGTGGTCTCAAATATAAAGAATAATGTCTGTTGCGCGATGCTTGATGTGAGATTATGTTACTCAGAGTCGACGAGAAAACTGACAAGAGGCAATCAATATTTTTTTTTTTAAACAAGGAAGTGGTTTGATTTCTTGTGTTTATCAATAAGATAAGTATGCCGAGAGTTCGAAATCCACCCCCCTTGGGAAAAATCTCTGTCCTGCAATATCATCTGTAGATAAATATTTGTATCACATCTATGAACACGTCATCAACTTTTTACAATTAGCATGAAGTCACTTTAATTGATGGACTCACTGGGGTTCCGCTCGGTCGTCTAACAAACAATTAAGAAATTTATTTTTCCCGATTGGCACTTCGCATCAACAATAATTCGCGAAATTTACACACACACGAGGGCTAACAAAAATTAAAATAAAAATACTTCACATTGCCATACTGATGATTACTGATATCGGCTTATAATATTTTTCGAATGGGTCCCTGCTTCCTATATAAAAACTCCCGAGTTCCTTCGATTCCCGCCTCAAACTCAGAAGTCTATAGCAAAGCATGTCAAACTATTCTAGCCCAAGTACGAAAAGTGCTAGCTATACTTTGATTCGGGTGTTCACGCAGATTTGACGCGCCATGCCGATGTTCCTGACAGAAAATTTCTCAGGCCCTTTTTTTCAGTAGTTGAGCGAATGCAGGGATTGAGTCACAACTACGTAACTCCATAATTAATACTTGTTTGCAGATTGTCCCTTGGCAGTTTTCCCATTTTTTAAATACCAAATTGTATTGATTTTAAATTTTCGAATTAGCCCAACATGTAAGTTGGCCGCTATTTCAAAATTTAAAAACCGACCTATGGTTGGACGATTGTTTGATTCTCGCATGGTGTCCCGAGCCGTCCAGTCCTTTTAAAATCATTAATGTGACTGATCTTTAAAAAGTACATCACAACCCACAAAAATAATTGCAGTTAAAATGACTAAATATTTTGTGAGCTTGTAATCTAAACGTTATTTTTTATATCTGATTTTATCACTGAAGTTTCACCAGATAATCAAAGGGACTCGAAAATAGTGGAAAAGTATTTTAGATTTCCTCAGTTTTCATAAAATTACGAAAAATGTAATAATTGTAATTTTTATTATAATACCGGTAATATTGTTGTTTGTATACTATGAACCAGGAACACATGAAGTTACAGAAAGGGATTGAAAAGATAATAAATGTCTTAAATAAAATTATAAAAAAACAGTCTGTGATTAATTCATAATTCGATTAAGGAATCTGTCTGGGGAGAGCCTACCCGAGTTGGTTTGCAAGAGAGGTAACAAATTTACAAAAAATTTCTTACAAATTAATAATTATATTGCGTTGCGTAAAAAAAATATAATCACAAGTTATACTTCTCAAATCGCACTCAAACCCCGCACAATGTGAGTGAATAAAAAAATAAAAAAAAATGCATATACTGCTCGCAAACTACTCTCAAAGTCATCACGAATGTGAGGACTTTTGATGCAAATAAAAAGTAGTATCAAAGTGACAACTCTGTTAACACTCGGTGAGAGATTAAATTTAGCTTATATTATGGTATCCGAGTTGTATTTTAGAGGTAACAATGTGACAAATAACTTCTCAAAAATTTACTCACATTGCGTTGGGATAAAATAACGTCATAGGTTACTTATCAAAGCCCTCTCAAACACAACTCATGTGAGCAAATTCAATTCAAAAAAAAAACCAAAAATATGTGGCTCAGACACAACGCTTAAAGTCATCCGAATGAGATGCAAATACAAAAGGAGTATCAAAGTGACAGTTCTGGTATCACTCTGTGAGTAGAAATAAATATATTCTTTTTGGGATGACTCTGTGTGTTGATAGAGAGGTCACAAAGTGATGATTTTTTTAAATGAAATATTGATTTCAGCCACAATATCTCACAAATTACTCACTATGTGTGAGGACCGACTTTGTGAGCTTGTGACCAAAATAAACACCACTCCGAGAGCTCTTGTGTTTACTGGGTTGCAAGATCTTGGTAAGATTTTTTGGTTGGGTACCTACCAATCCACCATTGGTCCATTTGTGATTATTTACTACTACTATTTACTACTTATTTACTACAATTCAGAAATTTAAAAAAGTCCGCCCCAACCGGGATTCGATCCACGGGTCTCCCGCATTCATTCATTCCGCATTCAGATGTATAATGCAACAACAATTTAGAGATTAAAATGTACCCGTCCTGATGGTGTAGTGGTTAAGACGCCTGCCTGGAATGCGGGAGACCTGTGGTTCGAATCCCGGTTGGGGCGGACTTTTTTAATTTTTGGATTGTAGTAAATAATAACAATTACACCTACGGGAGTGTTTCCCGACCAACCAAATCGAGAAATATTTTTTTGAAGTCTGCTATGTAATCGAGCGAATACTATGCAAATGGGTAACATCACAGATAACAGAGTTATTATTATTATTATTTATTATTTAAAAAGACAATGTTCATTCTTTGAAAGGTTAAATCATTGTAGGATTAACCTGCTATTTTACTTGTACTAGTTTTATGTATTTTGTTCATTTTTATATCTTTGTATTGTTCACTTGTGTGGTTATTTTTTACTTGTGTTATAATTGTAATTTGTATTGTGCTTGGTTCAGCAGAACAAAAGGCCTCATGGCCTTAAGCTTCGCCAAGATTAAAATAAAGACTCATTTATTATTATTATTTTTATTATTACACTACGTAGTGTACTCTATTATCTGTGGTAACATGGTTCTTCAACAGGTGCCTCAAGTAGGCTATTCTTACACCTTAGACAGGGTGTGTGATTTTTTTTTTAAAAATCAAAATCATGGTTTAGTCTATTTGATTAAAATCGGATTTATTGGATTTAAATCATATTTTTTCAATTTAAATCAACAAAATCAGTATTTCAAAACTTGTCAAGTTGATGAGCGGATCAAATAACTTTCACAAGTGTTTCAGAAAATATAATTCAAAAATTATTTTAAGGAAAACTTTGCCTGATGGATGGTAGGGTACATAAAGAAATTAATAATAGGCTGTGCACCAAGATAAAGCAAATCAGTATTCATTTATTCGTAACAAGTACACAATAACATTGTAGGCCTATAGGCTTAGGCAGCCTAAGTTTGGACTCCTCATAAATAAGGGACAGTTAAAAGAGTTTTTGAATTGACCTGGTGATGCTATAGAGGAGACGAGTTTAAACGCTCGGCATTATGCTTTTTCAAGGTTAACGGTTAATTAATGAGTAGTACCTCTGCATGTACCCAACGGTAAAATGGCCGAGTTTTTTTGGCAGAAAATAATCCACGTGGACAAAACATTCACGTCAGGTATCGCGAGGCAATGCAATCATCGCAGAACTTTTGACATTGAAATATTACGTTCCTCCGGTATTCAAATTGGATTCTAAATCTAAACAGAACCAATAAATTTGTATTTATCTTTTAAATCCAACACCAGAAACATGTTATGCACATTGTTCTCCGCAGAGCGACTAAGTAACAGTGTAAAATTGTTTTCAATCGGGGGCACACTTTAACGATCTGCTTCACCCCCTTTGCCAACAGCACGTGGTGTTCCCAAGTGGTCACCCAGACACCCACTCAAGTACCGACCACGCCCGATGTTGCTTAACTTCGGTGATCTATCGAGAACCGGAAAATTCAACATGGCAAGGCCGTTGACAAAAAGTAATATGATAAAAAGTGATGTGATAACCGACTTCATCTAGCCTACTTTAATAATTATGTATGATGTGTACTATCAGTAAATAGACCACCTCTCTAGAGTTTGTTAACACAAATTTAGATAATAGACCTCAACGTTTAAGGGAGTATATACACCTTTTTTTTATTCTATCATGTTGCAAATTTTGTTAAGTTTAATAATAATAATAATAATAATAATAATAATAATAATAATAATAATAATAATAATAATAATAATAATAATAATAATACAATTTTATTTAAAATATTTTTTCAAAGACAAATACACGATTAAAAACAATAAAAACAATCATAATTACAATAATCATGATTAGAAGATCAGCTTGAGGTTCTGAACATAGTTTGATGTAGTCATCGAACTAAGATGGTCAGGTTTCTTGTCCTGAAACTGCATCTTCACAGGGATCTTGCACTCCGTCGAATGGTTGTGATTTTAGAACTTGACGGAGAATGGGATCACTTGGTTGGGTTTTTGCAGTAGGAGAGCCTGGATGTGGTCCGAGAGAATGTGGCGCAGTTCTGGGTAAAAATTTCATGTTAATAAATTTTTTTTTTTTTTTTTTTTTTTTTATTGAAGCAAGAAACTAATTTGGAACAATATTTACGTACAATTCCTCCCACTAAGCCAAATGGCTCATCAGTGGGTCACATAATTAAAAAAAAAAAATAATAATAATAATAATAATAATAATAATAATAATAATAATTTAAATAATAATAATTAAAATAATAAACAAGCAGTCAAGTTCGAGATAAGTTGCTGGTTAAATTTCTATTGCCGCTGAAATACAAGCATTCCATCTCAAATTTTGACATCATCTTGATCTACTAGTGACGTGCTACAAGTGACATTGAAGGGAAGTATTAGTTTTTAGTATTTATACCATTATTTTGTAGTTTTATATCGTTGTTGAGACCTAGGCTGTAAATAACATTGAAACAGTTGAATTTTGTTAATTTTTGACAGTTAGTGGTAGGCATAATTATATTCATTTAGAGGCATTATTTGTAACTTCAGCAAGGTAATATATCTAAAATAGTATAATATTTAGCATTTTATGTAAGCCCCGTTAATTTTTTTTGCAGAATCGAGAAGATGAAGTCTTTTAATTCGTCAAATAAGAAAAGATTTATCAAAAGGGAAAAAGGAAAGGGGTTAAAACCCCCCCCGAAGACCTATCCCCCGCCCTAAAATTTGAATCTTTGAAAAAAGGGGTTTTTAATCTTTTAATTTCCCTTTGGATTTTTAAAAACAAAACAAATAATATGGGGAATTTGACGATAGTAAAAAATTTTATCTAAAACAAGGAAAGTAGGAAAAACAGAAAAAGGGACGTTTCTGCGGTAAATTTTCATTCAGACCCCCAAAGCGGGAAAAAAGAGGCAGCGCATAAAATGGACAGAAGATTTTTGGGAACATGGGGGGTGATGCGTAGCTTTTATAGGGTAACGATTAGGGGCCTGTTTTGATAGGTTACGCCCAAGAGTCCATGGAGATTTATACGTAAAAACCATTTTTGGGGAATTTAAGTGCGCAGGGGAAATACCGCCCAAAGAAGAATTTATAGTTAAAAAAAAAAATGTTACCAAAAAATATTAACTAAAAATAAAAAGCAAAGTGAAAGACAAAATTTACAAGAAACTTTCAAGTGAAAACCCCCGGGCCTAAAATCGACAGAGGACAGCGAAAAGAAAAAACCATTTGATCCCAAAGAACGACTAGAACTTCCAAAATTTACCGGTAATGCCATACCTCCCCACAAATTTCCAGATCTACCGGGTTAACCAGAAATTCCGGGCCCAAACCCAGAACGCCCCAGACATACCAAAAAGTCCAGACCTCCCAAAGAAGGGCCCGGGACCTACCAAAAACGCCCGAACCACTAGAAATGCCAAACCATTCAAGAAGATCAAGACACCCGGGAACGACTAGACGATCAAACACAAGAGGTAGATATGAATAACGATAAAAAAACACCCCTGACATACCCATTAAAGAACACCTAGCTTTAACTTTTTGCAAAAAGCCAGTCAGAGTTTGCGCACGTAAAAACCAAAAAAAAGCCCATAAATACCAAACCAAGCATTCAAAGGAAATGAAGACAGCGATACAATAAGAACACAAAATTTTTTATCAGCAAAACCAAAGACCAACTTTTCTTTTGCGGGACGTTCGGGCCGGAAATTTTACTGTGAAAAAAAAAAACTGTAGCAGTGTTTAGTATTTGGGGCTTAAAGGAAAAAATCGCACCCCCTTCAAAAAAAAACAGAGAAGAAAAATTCCGAAATGGGAACAGCGACAAATTTTGGTAGAATCGTGATTTTGGGAAAAGATATCGGTGATTGGAAAAAATTTGGGAAATAGGAAATTTCAATCAAAAAATTTTGGTCTTTTCTCCCAAAAATATATTTGAAAGAATAAAGGTTTCAAAAAAAAACATGAAAACTGAAAAAATTCATTCACGAATTTTTGGGATCCACTTAAACAAAAAGTTAGTGCTTTTGCTAAGAGATTAAAAAGATATAGAGAAGTAGCATTAGAAAAGAACAAAACCGAATGTTCAAAAAAAAAGGAAAAAACCCGGGTTTTAAACCAAAAAACTATCTTACCAAAGAAAAAACGGGAAATGGAGCAAAAAACAAAGGACGGAGATAGAAGATTTTTGGGGCGGGGAAATGGGGAAAACCCCCGGTAGCACACAACCAGGATGCACAAGGGTTTCAAGACGAAAAAAGCTGGGATGAGCGATGTTAATGAGATGAGTTTCGAAGGTATAACTGTTGAAATTTAAAGCGACAATAGTGTAAAATAGCGGGAAAAAGCCCCAGGTAATGATAATTTTCCCAAAATTTTTGGTATAAAAAATTTCAATACTACTCACAACCCCAAAAATTAAAAAAATGTCTAACGAGTTTTAAATGATTAAAAAAATACCCGAATTTTTTACTGAAGGAGAACCCTTTCTAAAACCGAAAGATAATGCCACGAAAAACCCCCAAAGAAAATATCGGCCATTGATTTTAAACCCCTTTTAGAGGCTAGATTAGCAGTCTCCCCATACCTCCGCACAGGCGCGAGGTAGCAAATTTAAGGGTCAAACGGCCCCTTTTAAGATGCGATTTTGGGGTTTTTAATTTTTGCTTTTTTTAAGCAATAAAGATTTTTTGGGTTTTTTGTATGGTTTTTTGTTGTGCAGGGATGGGATTAAACAAAAAAAACAATACGAAAAATGATTGCCCTAAGGGGAATTTTTTAATCATTTGGGGTTAAAAAGGCCCAGTAGTTTTTCCCGTAAAAATGGGGCAATTTTAGAAATATTTTGGGTACAAACGCTCCCCTTTTTATTAACCCTGTAAAACTGTCATTTTAAAATTTGGTTCTAATTGTACCGGAAGTGGCCCCCCGACTGTGGTCTAGCCCAAATTTTATTTGGGGTCTATGAACGGCCAAAATTTCAGTCACCAACTATATATAAAAATTGGGTTCATGCAAACAAATTTAAAGTTTTAAAAAGCATTTCGAAGAAAACAATATCATGGGCCCAGGAACAAAAAGGATTGTAAGAAAATCCCGGGGTGAAAGAACAACTCATTATCGACTTAGGTAAAGAACCCGGCACACAAAAAAAAAGAAAAAATTCAGTAAATAATTGACTACAAGAAAGCTTTTGGGCTCAACACCACCCCACAGGGGGTTTTTCAGATTTTACAAAAATATAAAATTAAAACCCCCTTTAAATTTTTAAACCCTTTTTTAACGTAATGAAAACAGGGGGAACAAAAACTAAAACTAAATATGAAAAACCCGCAGATAAAATACAGATCCAAACCCAAAAAAAAAGTGGCATTTTCCAAGGTGGGCTCATTTAGCGAATTTTTGGGGTTTTTTCTGTCATTTAAACCCCCCTGTCGGGATATGCTTAACGAAACAACCTACGGGTTTTAAAAATTTAAAGGGCAAAATAGGTATGGGCACCCAATTTCTAAACCCATTTTCATGATGATCTCAAGTTTAGCCTTTAAATTTTTCAAAAAAACAGTTTTAAACAATACTTATTTGAATTTTGTCAAGTATCTGCTGGAGTTTGGGGGTTTGACAAGTGTAAACGTAAATATCGAAAAGGGTAAGGTACGCAGGGAGAAGAGTTTCCCGCTAGAAGATGGGAAAAAGGATTGGAGTAAAAGGGTGATACGAAAATATACAAATATTTTGGGGTTCTCACAAGCTGCCCGAATTGGAAAAATAAAAATAATTAAAAGAAAAATTTTAGGGTACATACAAGAAACGACTAAAATCTATCCTCAAGACGCAACTTTAAAAGGGAAAAACAAGATTTATAGCAAAAATAAAATGCTAAACCAGTACCTAATATTTATTCGGGAAACATTTTAAAAGGACACCCGACAGCATCCACGCGCTGGAAATATTAACTCGTTTTACACTTAATAAACACAGAATTTCATCAACCCAAATCAGCAATAGAGGAAATTTACACTTCCCAAAAGAAAAGGGGGGACGAGGCCCCAATTTATCTGAAAAAAACTTATATTATAAACAACTAACATTTTAAAGGGAAAAAATTTTTTTTTTTCAAAGAGCAACCAATCAACACTGGCCCTAGGGCTGTGGGGTAGCTGACAAATCCTTTAAATCCACTCAATTAGCAAACAAAATGTCAATCTAAAGGGAACCATAAAGACGCCAAAAAAAGTTTTCGCTCTCAAAAAAAGACCCCACCCCAAGAGACATTAAAGATAAAAACAAAAGGGCACGGGGATATTAAAGCATCAAATAGGTGGTTAAACAAAGGGGGAATATTTGAAAACAGAAGGGTTTTTTGTGGCTATTTAAAACAGAGTGATTTCCCAAAGAAAAAACATAAAAAAAAACATTTTACAAAATGCGACAGAAACGATCAAAAGTAGAAAAAAAGTAGTGTTTAAAGGGGGGAAAAAAAATCGAAAAACCCTCATATCGGGGCCCCCGTTTACTAGGGCAAACGGATTACCTTACAGACATAACCAAGTAGCCAACATTTTTCACCAAAAAAATTTGCAAACAAGTACAAAAAAACCCCAGGGGTACACCAAAACCTTACTACAAAATAAAACCGGAAAGTACTAGTAGCAAAGATTTTAAAATTAATTACGACCGCCCCCAGTTATAAAAAGACCAAACTTACATCCCCAAAAGACCCGGGTATAAATTAAAAATTGAAAAAGAAGAAACAAGAAACTACCCTTTTTTTGACGTTTCTGTCCCAATGTGCCCTAAACGTCGAGATACATGGAAAAAAAAAATGACAAGTATAGGAATTTCAATTTAGATCAAGAAGATGTGGAAACAGAAAAAGGGAAAAAACCCAAACCCCCTACGTGATATGGCTAATGGCATATACCCAAAAAAGCACATGAAAGCATTAAAAAACAGTCTTCCACCCAATGTTTACATCGAGACTTTTTAAAAAGGCAGTAATACTCAACCCCGTGTAGAATAGTTCGTAAATTTTTTAAAAATAAAGGGAATGATACTGAGATTCCCAGAAACTTTTAATTGACATGGTTTTTTGGTTTTCCCATAGTTTTGAAAACAAATGCTAGGATGGGGACGAGAAATCGGCCCCCGACCGAAAACAGCAGAAAGAAAAAAATCATCAAAATATATTATAAAGACTTATTTTAGTTAGAGTTAAAACAAAGTAATAATGTAGGTACCGTATGTAATATAATAACATGGAAGTACTTGACGTAAGTGTACAAAAAGTTAGCTCCCGGTTTTTACCCAGTTTGGGATGAAATACATTCCCAAAATAATAATAATAATAATAATAAAAATAATAATAAAATAATAATAATAATAAAAATAATAATAATGTGTGGCTCGTGGGCTTGTTTTAAGCGTATCGCTTTCCAAAGCAGAAGGCCCGGGGTTTGGGTTCCCCTCAAAGTCCCCCCCAAATTTTTAACTTGATTTTGGGTTTAAATCCATCCTTTTCATGTTTAGGAGTTTTTTTAAAACCCCCCGACTTTTTAGCCGTCCTTGCAACGGGAAACCATAAAAAATTCAGAGGTTTTTCTGAATCGGCCCTTTTTGAATTCCCGGCGTTTATTCGCCCCGGGGGGGGGCAGTCCCTGCCCCTTATTGCTAATTTTCCTTTTTAAAAATTCCCACTTTGGTTGGTACGTCCACCGTTATTTCGTCTGGGCCCACAGGGTAGGGCTTTAGTCGCTTGATTTTCTGCCCCCACTGAAAATCAGGTTTTATAAAATGAGTGGGTAGCCTAAATTTCCCAATTTTTTTATTTTTTTATTAAATTTTAAAAAAAATAATAATAAAAATAAAAATAATAATAATAATATAATAATTAATAATTAAATTAAAAAAATAATAATAAAATAATAATAAAAATAATAAAATAATAATAATAATTTTTAAAATTTAAAAATAAAAAAATAATAATAATAATAATGATAAAAAAAATAATATTAATAATTTTTTATTTTATAATTTTTATTGAAGATAAATTTTTGTTTCATAACCTTAATATTTTTATCCCTTTTGACCTACCACAAACTGTGATGCAGCTTATTGTAAAATGTTTTTTAAAGATAAGGATCATTAAAAGGGGGATTTTTTCACTTCTGAAAACTTAACCTAATATCATTTAAATTTTAATTTTTTGAAATACCGACGGGGAGTTAAAAAATAAATGTGGGTAATTATTAAAGTTTTTACATTTTGAAAAAATTTATGAAAGAACAGAAAAAAGAAAATTAAATAAATAATAATATTTCCCCCCCCCAAAAAAAAAAATAATAATAATAAAAAATAATAAAAAATAATAAAAATAAAATAATTAAATTTAAAAATAATAATAAAATAATAAAAATAATAATAATAATTATAATAATAATAAATAGGGGAAAACCCCGACGGGCTTTCAAAAAATTTACATAGTGAGCAAATGATATATTAATTTTTTTTTTTTATTTAATAAAAGCCAAAGTCGTTGTTAGACGAGGAGGACCATTGTTGAGTACCTGGTAACATCCATTTTTTTCCCCCCACCCAAGGCCTTTCCCAGCAATTTATGGGGAAGGGGAAGGGATTTGGGGCCCTTTTAGGGTTAACGCGCCCTTTTTTTCCAAAAAACTCCAAAAATTTTATATCAAAATTAAATGCAAATGTTCCCCGGGGACTCAACACATGACTCGGTCACTCCCCTCTTCCCAAAGACTTTGGGATTTTCCTTGTTTTAAAATCCATAATTTTATCCAACCCTTTTATTTGTTTTTTTTTTTTTAGGGAGAAAGCCATAAAACTTTCATCAGCTTTAAAAATTGAAAAAATGGGAAAATGTAAAACGAATTTAAAAAGGGGTACATAAATTTTGGGAAATTCCGTTTTTGTATCCTTTTTCTTAGATGTTTATTAAAAGTAAAATTTAGAAAAAATTTTAAAGAAAAATGATTGATCGTTCCAAAAATTTTTTTTGAGGCTCCCGCTATAACATCTTGAATGTTTACAGTATTTAATTTTTGTAAAGTGTTTTTTTTTAGAGTTTAGCTTTACCCCGGAAAAAGCCCAAATTTTCATCAAAAACTCAAATAGTTGTTTCAAAGGTTGCTAAAAATAAAGGGCGCGTCCAAGAACCCCGAACCCAAATTTTATCGTGATAGATTGGGTTGATTTTTAAAGGGATTTTACCGTGTAAAAAATCAACAAGAGGGCGCTGGGGCGACCCCTTTGGGAGTGCCTTTCCCGGGGCCCGGGACGTTCCGCCCCATGTTTTTTATCTGGGAAAAAAACCTATAATCCAAAGAAAGCCGGGGTAAATTAAACTAAATTTTTCTCAAAAGAAATTTAAAAAAAAAAAGAAAAAAAATCGTTACCCCTTCAAAATACCAGTGCGGTAAAATATAAGAACTGTTAATATAATTAATATTATTATTTAAATATAAAAAGAACTGTTATTGTCAGAACACTTTATGAAAACAAAAATATGATGCGAGCTGATACGATTACAAAAAAAACATGATGTGAATTTATTTCATAACACGATTAATACACCCTTTGGGGTTAAGATTTTTCTCTGTAAATGGCCCCCCGCCTTTTACGTAGGGCGCGATTATAAAGGCATACATATTATAATGAACTTGGAAACTTAAACCGGCAATAAACATAAACTTCTCAGTACGATAAAAATTTTTGTGAAAATCAAAATATTGAAAAAATATGAAAGTAATTTCATACAAAAAAAACTGTAGAACTAACTCGGTGTCTCTGCGGGCGTAATCTCTTGGAAGCAATAAGGATTGTTGAGGCATAACACGTCTCGGGTTTTATTTCTCGATTTTGTTAGTCGGGAAACACTCTCGTAGGTGTAATTTTTATTATTTACTATAATCTATAATTTTTATACTATAATTGTTATTATATAATTATAATATAAAATAATACAATATAATCATCCATCCATCGGTTTCAGATGTATAATGCAACTACCATTCAGAGATCAAAATGGCCCCGTCCTGATGTCTAGTGGTTAAGACCTGTCTGGAATGCGGGAGATCCGTGGTTCGATTCCGGTTGGGCGGACTTTTTAAATTTTTCTGAATTGTAGTAAATAATAACGTCTCTAGTTATCACGTGATTATTTCGTATTGTCCTTATTATTTATTAACGTGTTGAAAAGGCCACATCCAACAGTGCTACAAAAATAAATTATAAGTTTTAGCTTTCTTTCTGGGGGTGAATGGTGCGAGCAAAAGGCTATTCTTATGGGGTAAACACTCCGCCGTCAGCAAGTATACTCCTTAGAGCGTTGCGAGAATCCGCTACCAGAGCTCATACAAAGAACTTGGAGCACACTATTATAATGAACTTAGAACATATACCGACATTAAACATGAGCTATTCGGTACTAATAACCCGTAAAAAACTCGTAACCTCCAACATGAAGGTAGGCCCTATTGCGTTGCGTCACTATGTTGCCGTGATAGAAGGCAGGGGTTCCACTGTTAGTGTTGTGTTCTTTTAGGAATGTGCTGCTTAGATCTAGACTGGGGAAATCCCGCATATGGCGCGTTGCGTTATGACATCGGGCAGCTGGCTATGTTGAATGTTTAGATAATTTTTCGATTATCACCAAGGAATATTAGTTCCAGATCCCAGGCTATATCAATTTCATGCACACTTAGCCGCACAGGGAGCATCTTAAAAATGTCATATCATAATGTTTACTCGAGACAAAGTCATCCCTCCTCACCCCCCGAACGCCGACAATGTGTAGACATGCACCCAAAGAAACAAAATCAAACAATGCCCCACAGCTAGACTATGCATCAAATTCGGGATTTGCCCAAAATACACAAATGTCTCAATAACATTGAAACGTTAATAACTAAAACGTTGAATTTGAAACGAATAACATTAATAATAAATAGCATGAAGAGTAAAACCCTGTAATTGATTTCAATCACATTCATTATTAAAAAAATCATGTAAAAATATTTGTAATTAACATTGTTGTAAAAGAAAAATTGGAACAGACAATGTGTAATAAACAATAATTTTAAATTTACTTAACCAATGAACATCCACGTTTGCCGTAAGCCACATTTTGGCCCATCGTTAAACCAATCCCAATGAAAATTTTACAAACTAGTACACTAATCTTTTAATTATTGAATCCAAACCGAAATACCAACATGTCAACCAAAAAAACCCCCATAAAAAATATACGATTAAACCGTAAACCATGCGCTTACAAGTTATTATTATTATTTTTAAATTTATAATTTTTAATATGGCACCCTGGCTCCCGGCAAGGAACCTGCTTATTACATTTAAAGAGGAAACTACGGCTATGGCCTCTACCTAACGAAGCAACAGAGAATTTTGTAAAATCTTATAAATAATGTCCTTCAACAAAACCGCAACTGAAGTTATTCTAAGAAATCAATTTTAGTTACACCTCCTATACCATTTACCGATTGACAAAAACAAAAAATTTTCCCGATTACAAACATGAAATCTGATAATTTGGTATGGTGGTGGATAGTAAAATTATCATTTACAATCCGCCGGGAGGCAAGCGATACTTCACTCGTTCTAACACCCACTAACAAAACCATTTATAAGGCAAAAAGTTAATTTTAAATTGTTTATCATCGTTTTAAAGATTGAAGTAAAATCAATTATATGGTGAGATTTGGGTGTGGAATCTTACAAAGAACTTGCAGATATTAATAACAATGTGTAGTTAGGGGATTTGAGACCTGGGTATTAGAGGTGGAACAGTGGCGTTTCTTTTAATCCTTGTTTTCCTTCTGCCCAAAAGCCCAGGATTGGTGGTGAAAACAATTTTTCAATTTTTAATTTACAAAATATCTCCCTCTGGGAATTACTTATAAAAAAAGGTTATAAGGTTACTAAGCTTTTTTGTAATTTGTTTACCAACGATTTTTAAAAAAAAAAGATTGAAATAAATGTTGTTTTAGGCCTACATTTAATTATGGTGAGATTTTGGTGTGGAATCTTATGGAGAACTTGTAGATATCTTTAAAAATGTGAAGTTATGGGAATTTGGATTCAGGTATAAATGGTAGAACAGTAAAAACTTATTAAGTTTTTTTTTTTCTGCCCAAAACCGGAGAATTGGCGGTGACAATAATACACTGCTAATTGTCACGAATAGCACACAAATTTTATTATAGTGACGATTGACAAAGAATTTGCACCACATAGCCTACACAACTTTTCGTTGCGAAAAAGTTCACCCGGAATGGCCGGTGACATGTCAATTGTGTTGTGAACCAACGATCTCCCTTAGTAGACACGCACGGGGAAACGTACGAGCTACTACAATCGGTGATAGCGAAATAAAAAGTATTCAAATTTTTAAAATGTAGAACATACCTGTTGCATCAGTGCCATGGTCTGGCGGGGTTCTCAAAACCATCGGCTGGTCTCAATCTTTCGGGCTCTTCGGGTTCAACAGCTAAAGTCCTTTGCAATTAAAGAACGATCCCGGGTATCAAGAAATTTCGCCTCCTCGTTCCCAAACCTCCACTGGGCACGGTGACAGTGCTCGCGAGGCGTTGGAATGCGGTAGGCCGCATGACCCATTCATCCAGGTGTCATTGTAAGAAAGCAATTTTTTGATGTAGTTAAAATGTTATAATTTCTCATTTGTTTCAAATATATGGAATAATCACGTTAAATTAATATAAAATAAACTTTGTATTTTTAAAAATAGATTGAAAACTGCCGTAATTATTGCCTGCCGTAATTATTCTGATCGCAACCATGAATTAAAAACTAACTCTAATTACGGCAGTTTTTCATGCTATTTTTAAAATACAAGTTTATTTATATTAATTTAAATGATTATTCCATATATTTGAAAACAAATGAGAAATTGTAACATTTTACACTACATAAAAAAATTGCTTTCTTAACAATGACACCTGGATGAATGGGTCATGCGGCCTACCGCATTCCAACGCCTCGCGAGCACTGTCACCCGTCCCGAGTGGGTGGTAACGAGGAGGGGAAATTTCTTGATACCTGGGATCGTTCTTTACTTGCAAAGGACTTTATTTTGGTCTTCTCACGTCGCTCTCTAGCGACCACCGCCGGGAACTTTCTTCCTTTTAAACGCGGCATATTATTGTGACCACCAACAATAGAAAACGTTACATATTAAATCGTCTCCCGAACACAAAGCCAATCGCCAAGAGACGGTGATTAGAGAATATTAAGAATGACATCGCTTATACTAACGCAAATCACTACAGTGCACTTCTCATGCATCGGCGAAATATATATAGTAGCCATAGTCTGCAACGTAAATATTTTTCTCTTAATCTTGACATAATTATAATAGCGCAGATTACATTATGATAGTTACACGTCCAAACTTATGCATCGGCGAAATATACTAGTCATAGTCTGCAACTAAAGGCATAGTTACACGTTCAAACTTGCGCATCGGCGAAATATAGTAGTCATAGATTGCAACTTAAGTCTTTCTCTTAATCGTGGCATAATTAGAATAGCACATGAGGGTAATCACTGCCATACGGTCGTATCTGTGGCACGTAGCCCACTCGTAGAGTTTCCTTACGGCGAAAAGTAAACAATTGCAAGAAGGAAGTATTAACTTCAACTGATACAATATCCGATTAACACTTGCATTTTGATTACACGTGCATTAATCACCAACTACAATATTCACACGCACAACAACTGCACACGCAACCACGTGCTCACCCTTTCAGAACCGACTACTCACTGGAGGATGTAATAATGAAAAAATTTTGTTAAACTAATGCCTGTTGGACCCCCCCCCCCATTTTCCCATCGTACCCATAACACGGACTTAAAGCAAAAAGCCTTGACACTATCCAGGTTAATACATATTGCCTACTCTTGCAATTTTAAACCAAGAAACACGCCCCTGCACACATCAGAAACACACCTCGAGACACAGCCCAGATGGTAGTCTAAGAGGCCTAGAGTCACATTCGCATGACTTTAAAAGACAGATATGCAACTCTCCCCCACCCCCCACTCCCCAACCATCAACCACTCGTCTTCAATCAACAAGAGAGCGGGCCAGACCCTACTCAAGCATTTACGAACATTTATATGTCAACATTATGGACAGACACAGTTAAATTTCTTCACTTGTCTGTGACCAGCATAGCACGAATTAAAAGCAAAAATAATAATGAAATCAAACTTGCATTTAAGAACACTTACGCACCTCACAAAAGTATGAAATTTTAAGGAGTAATGCAGGGTTCTTTTGGGATCATGCCTGTGAAGTTTTACAAACAATCGAGGCATGCGTATGTAAGTTTCGTTGTGATACCTGACATCTTAAATCTTTGTTGAACTCCTAAGACAAGAACTGATGGACTTAAGTCCAAATCAGAAGTTAAAAACTTCTGACTTTGACGGTAATCGCACACCCTGTACCTTCTGCATTGGAAGCAGGTACGCTATAACCACAAGAAATATTTTCATCGATTTTTCAATGAGGAAGTTCACGAATATTTAAAAAATACTCGTTCCAACATGTCGGTATCACACGGTCCATGACAATACTCTAGATGCATAAACAAATATGTGTTCTCAATAACGAATAACTTGGAACTCAATATCGTACAAATACATTTTGATAAGAGACATTCTAGTCACCAACTATAAAAATCCCACGTTCATTGCGCTAGCTGTATTACGGAACCGACTGCATTCTGTACGAATAAGTATGAATGCATGTAAATTCAATTCATCGTGACATCTGTAAAGCGTAGTGTAGGTATTTTTTAAAATTCATTGGCTAGTAGAACTTTAGTAGGCATATATGGTGTGTTATACACGGTGCATTAAGATACGCATAAATCGATACCCGGAAACGATCGCACTGAAAATACGCGAGTGTACCCGCACAACAATAGCTTTTTTCAAATACCATAAAAATGATTAAAATAACCAGTGTAATATGATTTGAATTCTCAGTAAAACGTACTACTAGGAGTGCCGTCGCGTATATTTTTATTTTTATTGTTTCATCCAAAATTTTTTAATTACATAAAGGTAAGGTATGATAAATGTTTGCATGAACGTTTAAGCTATCAATATTTATCACTAGGAAACGCTCAGTTGGACGCGTTGATAAGCGAGCACGTGCATAGCTAGACCCACATTGCACATTTTTTTAATTATAAAATTTTCGCCGTTCGCTGTCCACGGGGCCAAGTTTCCATTATTATTTATTATTGGCAAGGTATTTGGTTAAACTCGTTGGTAATCCTTTACTTTGTGGATAAAATCCCCCGCCATCTAGAGGACCTTGACATCATTTCTTAGGGAAAACAATTTTAACTCTTTGCTAACAAATAATACACTGCTTCCTCGATAGTATTTCGATTATTTCTAGCACAGCCCTTTTAGTTGGCAGTGCATAGTGGCCAGCAAACTCGTGCGACTTTTCGTTTCCATGGTAACGTTTTTTGTTAAAATGTAATTCTCATCTACACTACTTATCGGATCAAAATAAAATTTTAAAATATTCGTGACCGGATGGACATTCTAAATGATTTGGCCACCTCAGATTTTGTCGCCGTTTAGTTTTAAAAAAAAATTCTTTCGATTAACTTCAATGTAGCTTTGTAACTTTTTGAACGATTTTGCCACAAAACTAATGGCATTCAATCAAGAACGAAGCTTGCGGATGGTCCAAATCTCAACTCGATCCGAGTCTCCGTTCGAACGTTACGGCGAGACATACAAACAAACAAACAAACACAACCAGTGACTATTTTTTTCCGGCAGAGTCAAATGGAAAACTCTCGCTTTGCTCGCTTGATATGATTCTGTATAAATTTTCGGCTAGGATAAATGTATTTTCCCAAAATTTGCAATATTATTTTCAGTGGCCTAAATTACCATTTTTGTCTATTTTACTTGAAAATGAATGTTTAAATTTAAAATTTGTTTGAGGTGGACACCTGGCCAACGTTATATTAACAGAGGGGGAAAAGCCACAGGCCATTTGATGACTCTCATACCCATCATTTTTCTTGATCACGACCCAAGAAAACTACGGGGACACCCTTTCGTATGGATAGCAGCTGGTATCGAAGTGGCAACCTCGCGAATGGGATATTGCTTTCTGACGCGTTGGAATATTTCTTTCGGTGAAGCAGTCCCCAATACCATTAAAAAATCACCAACGAAGATAAAAAATTAAAAACTTTTTTTCATCGAACATCTGATGACGCGATATGAATATGACTTCACGTATTTAACATGATCATCAGTCCTACATCTTTTGCTTATAGTGCAATTCAAACATTTTAATTTAACTTATTTCTGATTTCATATGAGACAAGACCCTAACATCACTATACATTTATACTCAAAAACATTCTTTAGCTATTTTAACTAAACGCATCTCAATCTCTCCAGACATGGTCAGTCAGTTCCATTCCAGACACGTCCCTTCCCGGAACCTACCACTGCTGCGAGACTACACTCAACAGATGGCCAACTCACTTTCCATAACTCACTTAGCGATGCACCCCGCGCTCGAGTGCCTTGCGTAATCAAAGATAACCCGGTATAGGCTGGAATCGCCACACACGCCACCCACACCACAAAAATCACGCTCCAAATATTTTTATTAAAATTCGTATTGTCCCAAATACAAACATCAGGTGAATTAGTGTAATGCCAATTTATATCAAAGGATGAAATTTGAAATGTTTATAAGTAACATTGTTTCTAACGCAAAATTGTAGCAAGCAATGACTTATTAAAAATATTGTGGCGAACAGATTATGATACATTTACGATTATCTTAATCAACTTTGGCCTTTCTCATAATCCGATTTCATTGCAAATTACACACTAATACTTCACAATAGTAAAAACACCATGCAAAGGGACGTTAACGTATTTCAATCTTCTACATTTAAAAAAATATAAAAAATCTCTACAAGATAAAACGTGCTCCAAAACATAATTTGATTGGACACCCTTGATGAACTATTGAAAAGAAACTAACTGTTTTTTTGGGACTATACACAACTGTTTGGACATGACTAATCGCATTCGCCTGCATTTTGGAATAATTTGGCAATATCATGGTAAAGTTTGGCAAAACGTATACACAAATATTTTGATTTCGTAATCTGAATATTTTCTGTAACACGTGGCTTCGCAACTAATAACGCCAGGAAAATTTATTTGGTAGTATTCTATTACCAAACTATCGAGGCGATGCGAGTTTGAGTTTCGTTGTGATAACGCAAAATTGATAACGGACTTTTGATGATAAACTATCGCATGTGTAAAATGTAAAATTTTACGGCTGACTAAACTTGCATTTAGGAACACTTACGCCCCTCAAAACAGTATGAAATTTCAAGGAGTGATGCTGTGTGCTTTTGGAATCATAATTGTAAAGTTTCGTTGATATTGGTTAATATCTTCTACCTCAAATAAATGCATAGGTCTTGACGCGCTCCAAATGTACACACATACATAATGTATAAACTTTTGCAAACCTATAAGGCCGCTCCGAGAGTCGCGCCCTAAAAAGGGTGTATTAAATAAATTAAGTTATCTGTTCGGTCTTCGTGATGGTTATGGTTGCCGGTCCACATTTTATAAATCAATTATAATCGTATAAACTATAATCTAATTGGAAAGTACGCGGAAACGCTTATCGATTATGTCCTGCAAAATATCACACAAACACTTATGTGTAACTTACAATCTTTAAACATAATATTAATATTTAGATATGACCACTCATCCACACACAAACAAAAACCAAACCAAAACACATTTAAAAATCGAAAAATAAGGTAATAGTTTCTAAAAACACTTTGATAGTCGATCTTCACCAACGGAAGGCAGTGTTGTTAAGTAATTGAGTGAACGTATGATTATGTATTCACAATGTTGTTTGATAAATAACCGTATCTGAATGGATTAACTTTAGTGCTATATTATAATGAAACTCAATTTTAAATTAGTTTTTCTCAAAATGCTTTAAACTTCAAATGAAATCTTATACACATTTTCTGATATTATTCTTGATTCAGTCCTATATCATGACCAAAAAACGATACACAACGGTAAAAATACGAAAACTTCTAACACACAATAAAACAAATTTTGGAGACCCCTCCCACGACCACTCACAGACATTAATCCACGCATAATCAGTCAAATTGAACAGTAAGTTTTCTTAAAAAGTCATCGCAAGGATGCATCTTAGCTAAGGGGGAAAAACGAAGAGACTATAATACTGAACTAGCGCGAGCATGGGAGTAAGCAACAGATCGTCAAAGAAGTATACAAAACAGAAATAATACGTTCCTTTCCATTGTTAAAATCTTGCTGTTGGTGAAGGTGCCGGGTAATGAAATGTCTTATTTGGGGGACCCTAGCGCCACCCCTGACCCCCAGGTCCCAAAATATTGTATCGTCGTCGTTGAAGGATAATGACAACATAATCACATATTATGTCAATCCGAGCTTTTGTTGGGTTTTTGAATCGTCATACACGCGCAGCTGATAGACGGACAGACGAATGGACAATAAGTAAAGCTTACGGGGGCGCTTTGTTTCCAGTAAAATAGAGAATTTAAAAAAAAAACGCATTTTTTTTCTATGCATTAGCCTCCCCCCAAAAAATCTTTGATTTTGGGTGAAAAAGGTTTGAAAAATGCTCAAACGATGCTTACAAATTAAGTCTTTGTGCAACTAGATATTTTACATTGGTAATACCATAGCAATTAATACTGCTTTAAAAAAATTTTATTCTATTTTAAGTTTTAACAAATATTTTGTAAGGGAACTTAAAAAAGATTCACAAAAACAAAAAGTTGGGAAAATCGACCCAAACCGTACACAACATAAGTATTGAGATCTAAATAGGGCCAAATTATGTACCCTTAAACATTTTCGCTCTGTAATACATTATGTATTTCTCAACGCCATTATGACTGCATCCTTGAAAAGCTAGGCAAATAAATTTGCACGAGTTTTTTACATTTCAAACAATAGTTGAAATGAAATGTTGACAGTCTTTGCAAGGATGAAATCATGGGAAAGGGGCGAAAATGTAGAATAGTACCACGATAATAGAGTACACTACGTGGTGTACTCTGTTATCTGTGTAGTACATAAGCTTGGCACTTCTTTTAGATCCCAATATTTTTTGATTGTGTAAGGTTTGGCTGAATTTCTACAATTTTTGTTGTGATTTATGGGTTATATTATTTATCAACAATAGGGTATCTAAAGGCAGTGTGCTATAATATAACTCAAGTCTCAATTAACATAGGAAAATAAATAGATGCAAATGAAAATATTATAAAGTTCAGGAATTATTAGCGTAGTATCCCAACTGCGTGCATATAATAATTATTTTTGTTTGACGTGTGAGTGTGAGTGCGAGTGCATTTTGTCTATAGTATTAAATTCAATATTTATTGACAGCTGGCCAATAAGTATGGATGACCACGGGGATCAAGTGTACTAATCAATACAAAAGTATATGTTTACAAAAATAAATAACCTGAGAATAACCTGAGAATAGCAGCAACAGCATGAAATTAATGATGCACATTGTTGTAAAGATGATGATGCAAAATGATGATGGAATGCTTTTAAACAGTGAAACCAATGTTGTCAATTCATGAGATAAGACTATACATGGGTTATGCAAGTGTGAAGCATTTAATTTGTTACAAAGTAGGCCTATCTTAAACATGTTGTAAATTGTAGCTTTAAAAATGTTTAATTTTATAAGTACGTATTTCACGATTCAAATTCACGTTCAAATTTCGGTTCAATCGAGGTTTTAAATCTTCTACTATGGTACATGAACGGGTTTACTTTGGAGCAACGAGTCAATAATGTACCCCAAGGATTTTTTTAATCATTCTTGTAAATGTATAATCAGACAATAACACATGCGTTTAAATCTGTAGATTTCATGGAATTATAAACAAATATAATATAACACTAAAGTGGTTTCTCATGACTACTATTCCCCAATCGTTAGATTTGTTTATCAATTTCTGAATTTCTGAATTCCAAAACGGGTGCATGTTACTATGAACGCACGGGAAGATAACGTTATTTTTGAATCGCGGAATAAAATATACATTTTGTAATCCCGCCAGAAGAAGTCAGACCGGGCCGTATGATTGGCTGACACGCGCTGCCCGGCGGCGCACGAACCAATGAGAGCTCTTCGCATTTACTCTCTACAGCGCAAAATCCAAGTGTGATTATCACCGGATTTTTTAAATTTGGTATTGCAAGGAAAGCTTTTAAGGAATATCAATTTTATGGATTTTAACGTATTCAGCTTTGTGCAAGTCACTTTTAACGATATCTATGTACAAATTGTTTGTCATCTTGAAACCTTATTTAAACAATTTTTATTCCAATTTCTAACGAGACGTATTTTACTTGATGGGGGAAATGAATCTAAGTTTTTGTGATTTAATGCGATTGACAGATAAGAATAAGAATGTGCCTTGGAAAGCACGATTTTATTCTGGATACAGTATAGCCAATGCGTTCTCCGAAAATACTCATAATAGACTGAAAGTAAAAACCACGTAATTTTTGAACAGAAATGTTTAATTTGTGCACTCGTGTTGGTGAGTGAGCGTATGATGTATGAAAGAGGGAGGAAACAAAATATAAAAAAATGGTGTGAGAGTAAAAAAAAAACTTATTTTAAAATTTTCTTTGCTAAGATGTAATGAGATATACATACAATGGCTTTATATGGAATATAAATTAACCTTTAATTTTCAGAAGCTATATTGCGATAATTTATTTAATTTGTAATTTCATTGGATGAGCGTAGCGAGCGAAGGAAAAAAAGATTCCTTTCACACAGTGGAGAAAAAAATCCGAATTTTTTTTTTTTTGTATTATTATTATTTTTGGCTGTTTGTTACCACGATTCCGGCTAAACCGATACTCCCATTTGTAATGAAATTTTTTTGGAGGCCTTCAAAATCTCTGAACTTAGAAATGCTACGTTTTGAGCGCAATCCAAAAATTATTTCTCAAGAAAAACCGCAATTTTACGATTTTTTTCGATTTAAAAAAGAAATCGACTTAAAACATCTACATGCTTCATTCGATTGCAATGATTTTTTCACAGACCTTTAAATTTTTTATGAAAAAACATATTCGTGTGAAATTTGAGCGCAATCGAAAAATTATTTCTCGTAAAAATTGCAATTTCGTTATTTTAAAAATTTCTTCGACCTATAACAGGCCTATATCTTTATCCGAATGAAAATGATTTTTTCACAGTACCTTAATTTCATGAATTTGTATATTCGTGTGAAATTTGGGGTTTTAATCCAAGAATAATTTTCAACATGTTTCTTAATTTTACTTTTTTTTTTTTAAAATTAAAATTACGTCAAGCAGAGGGTGACCTATCCAAAATTCCAAAGAAACTCGTGCGTCCTAGGGGCCCGAATTTTTCATTGTTGTCTCCAATTTGCTTTTTTTTTGGTAGCTTCGCAAACCTTTTTCAGACGCGTTGTTGGATGAGCGTAATTGGTGCATTGAGCTGCCATGTGTTATGCAGAGGTATTCAAATTGATTTCTTTTTCCCATTGATATGGCCTGCATGACACGCTTGGTAAATTTTTTTTCAACTTTTACGAGACAACATGAGGATCAGTGGCGCGTCAACCGGGTAGGTATTTTCGCATTTCGCATTCGAACACATGGCGCACAATGCACCAATTCCGCTCATCCAACAACGCGCCTGAAAAGCGATTGCAATGTTTCCCTATTTTAAACCACATTACGTCGATTTTGAATGTAGAAAACAGGGAGAAAATATCCATATACGCTCTCACCCCTTCACGAAGCTTTCGCTTCGCTGCCAAGTTAAAATACTTAGTTTCTTGTATGCGTTATCCTGTAGTATTAACTCTTTTAAAGGCTTCAATTGAAGGTTCAGATATCATATTATTATAAATAATTTGTTACTCGGCTCAGTAGGGTTCCATTTCAGTTTCCTCGCTTTATAAACACTGACCGTTTCTTTACATTTTCACCTGCAATACAAGTACACCAAAACACATCCTTCTTTTAATTCCATATGCCCTTGTAGCTGCATATACCGTTGGCACATATTTTTTTTGCAATTAATTATAACTAACAATTAAAAAATTATGTATAATTAACATCTTTCTTGATCGTCTTCGAGTCACAATAAGGGGGTTTGTTCCTCCTAAACAGGGCACTGAAGTGGATTTAAACAGTGAACTTTTAGTTCGAAACGATGAAAAAATCTATAACTTTCGTCGCGCCTCTTCGTTGACAGTGTTGAAAGAAGTTATTTTTTGTAAAAATTCAATTACAATTACAATTACTTGCTTGTGAAAGTAATTGAATTACAGTTACAGTTAATTTTTATTCCCAAAAGTAATTAAGTTACGGTTACAGTTATTTTATGTAGTATTGAGTTATTTTTTAATTAAGCTACTTCACTGAATTTCTTAGAAATAAATTATTGATAGCACGACGAACATTTTTTTTAGTTAAAAATAATTACCCATGCAACTGTTCGTTGTTATCCCCAAACCATATAAATGTCTCCTTTTTTTAATATGTCTATCACTATAGACATACCATACCACTATTCAATTTGTCAATCTTCAACAACGTTGCGGGGTGAGCATGGTTAAAATAAACCGGATTTGGTCACAATGTTTTTCAGAAACGTTACCAAAGCATCCAAAAAACTTTTTAAAAAAATACAGCAAAACATTACGAATTCGAAAGCAATGAGTTGTAAAAGAACGGCTAAGTTCATGTACGTCCTTCTACACTTGCGCATTCTTAATTCATAAACGTACTTTGCCGCCTGCCCTATAACTACATCCTTAAAGAGCTTGGCAAAATATAATTTATAACAATTAATTTACATGTAATAGTTCATGCAAATTATATTTTACGAGCTTTTCACGATGTAGTAACGGGTCAGTGGTACGTTTACACTGTTTACGTTTATAACGTTTGGCTGTATTTTAAAAAGTTTTTGTATGCGTATGATCTACTTATTTTTTCAAGTTCCATTGAAGAATAAGTTTGGTTATATTAGAATTTTTTTTTATAAAGTAAATGAATAGCTATGCTAATACCTACCCACACATCACACAGAACTTAAAAAATACAGCCAAACCTACCAGTCAAAAGCAATGAGATATAACAGAAATCCCAAGCTTATGTACTCTTCTATATTTTTGAAATCTTAATACATAAATTCACTTTGCCCTGTGACTCCCATCCCTGCAAATGCGTGGCAAAACTAGTGTTTAAAATGCAAAAGTTCGTGCAAATTTATTTTGCCAAGATTTTGCAAGGATCTAGTCACGGGGAAAAAGTGAATTAAATTTATGTATAAAGATTGCATAATGTAAAAGGGGTACATAAACTTGGCTTTTTTTTAGACCTCGTTGCTTTTGATTGTTTAGGTTTGGCTGTATTTATACAAGTTTTTGTTATGTGTGGGATCTCATTGTTTGTTCAAGTTCCATTGCAAAATTATTTGTTTAAATATAATAATTGTATCAATGTCGATTTAATTGGCTATGGTATTCCCAATTAACAATAGAATGTAAACTATCTAGTGGCCCAAAAACTTGCTTTTTGTACATAATGTAGGTGATCATTGTCAAGTAACTAAGTTACTTTACTTGTAGATTATATGCCTTTGATGTATTAAGGCTTATATTAGACCTTTTTGAAGGCCTTCCAGCAAACGCTTTCAACATTTTCTTTCAAAAGGCTTTAAAATCATTTTTTCCTTAATTTTTATGTAAAGTATGACGTTGTATTTCAACCCGTTTGGCCAGAATCGCTGGCCGATTGAAAGTGACGAATTAGTTAGTCGTATAGCCATGTTTCAAATAATTTTTTTTTACCAAGAAGGAATGTTCGTACACCAACCAAATTTGGCATGTATTGACAGGTACCTAAATCCCCCTGATGTTGATAGTTTTTAAGTTCACATCACGTGTCATGACGGCTGCGTGACACCACGAATCACTAAACTCTTCTTGCAGTATAAGGTGCCCGAGAGTGTTTAGCGAACCGCAGATTGGCTGCGGCGTCTTTACGGGCACCTAGATAATTTAAATTTCATCCTATATTTCACTAGGTATTTCGAATCGGTTTGAAACTTTTCGGTACATAGCTGGCCAGGGAAAATTTGGGATCAATTTTCTCCCACTGTTGAACTCGGCGGGTTAAAACTCAGAAGCGGAGTAAGAGGAAAAAACATCGTTCTATCATTACACACTAAAAAAATAGTTAAATGTGTTTCATTGTTTGAGTTTGAGACATCGTTATATTATTTTATATAACTGTACAGTACAAGCATGGTCACGAAAGTAACTCCAAAAAGTAATTCAAGTAGAAACTCAATTACTCAGAAAGTATTGATAACTTCTACTCAATAACGTTTACTCATTTTACTTTACACTGATCATTGACACGTGGAAATAACTCTGTACTATGGGTGCCGATCAATCATTTATACTGTTTGCGGAGTCTCTCTCCGGTGGCGGATCCATGGGACTGGTGGTAGGGATAATCGCCCCCCCCCCCCCGATTCTTGAAATATTCCATGTTTAAATAGAAATATGGTCAGATGAGTTCATATTTATTTATTTTTATTTATTTATTTAACGTCTATCCTATTCAGTTATAAAAACTGATTTACAAAGGAGAACAACTAAATAAATCTAATTACACAGATGCAGAAACAACAATAAACTACATTTTTCGTAAATATTTGAATAGTAGCATTACAAAAACAATTAATTTACTATTATTATTTATTTATTAATCAAGTACCAACTAATATTAATTTATGTGTTGAAAAAAGGAAAGGTGTGAAACGTTTGAATCCCAGTAATTGAATTAAACCCCGTGTTAAAAACCATTTTTTCATTTTATTATAATATATTGCTCAAATCTAAGCTCAGAAACCCAAAGCTTATATCAACAATTTAAATATTTTTACATTTTGACTCCTATTATGAATACGCCAAAGTCGTTGTCAGACGAGCAAGTAAAACCTCGTTTGAGTACCGCGGTAACATATTTTTTAGTTTCATTTGATTGATGTTTAACGTGTATAAATGATTGGGTTTGAGTTTTCTCCCAGCGGTAATTTGGGGAACCTTGCTCGAGGAGATTTGACCACCGCCGTATATAAAAAGTCTGTGATAATAATAATCAAACACCCGGGTTCCAACTTAGGTCGGTGGGTGACATATCACCAGTTTCTCGGGTTTGTGGACTTTCAGTGCTTGCTAGCCAGATATTTTTTTGTAAATGAAGATCGAACGCCAAAGCCATTAAACTAGATGTACACATTTTCAATATTTTTATTTCTTTATAGGTTGAAAAGTGAAATACTTGATCCTTATACTTACACTCTAATGGTGATGATTCAAACCGGCTAACGTGTACTTTGTCATCCATGGTAAAGTGTGAATATCAATAAAAGGCAATCAGTGGCCTTAGAATCATTGAGTAAAGAACGTTATATATACTGAATGTCAGAATGGTTCGTAGTAAATTTTTAAATCGATACTAAAACTTAAGTATTAATTATGTTTGAAAATTTGCATGCTACACCAAAAACACCGTGTTTGTTGGAATTTAAAATTAAAATCTATTCATTGCGCACGTAGACAAAATTTAACTGTACTACTTTATAGTCAATCATTGAGGAATTGTTAATAATATGAAGTTTACTAGTTAACTGTTAATGTAACTGAGAAAAAAAATAAAAATTTGTATGGTACCTATTCGGAATACGAGTAGAAACAATCAAAAGTTTTAAAAACATATGAAGTTATTATCACTTTTCCAAAAAGTACGTTTAAGCAGCAACTCAGACTTATACTTTTAAAAATACGTCCCTTAAATCTTAATTGATGTGTGACATTTTCAAACCGAAAAGGGCAAAAGTGCAATCTAAAACTAATTCGCAATAAGCACAATATTGTGCAAATCCTACCCGTATATGTGCACACAGTGAGTAATCAAACCCCATGTTTCCCTTCGCCACCTACTATAACTTACCATCACTAAACAAAACAAAAATATTATAGCTCTCTGTATTGAAGACGCGAATGTCGTCGTTATAACTCCAAAACATCGTAATATTTTTTGGATGAGCGAAGCGAAGACTTCAATTTCACTGACCCCCAAAAAATTTAGCTCGGGTGTTTTTTTTTTGTTTGTTTTTTGTTTTTTTTTGTTTTTTTGTTTTTTTGTCTGTTTGTTAACTCTCTACCAGGCAAACGGCATATCCGATCTTGATGAAAATTTGACAGGACCTTCGAAATCTCTGAACTTAGAGGTGTATTGTTTTTGGGTACAATCGAAGAAATATTTCTCATGAATATCGTACTTTTACGATTTTTTTCGATTTTTGGTGCGATATTTTCGTGACATTTGGGCCAATTCTGACCAAACGGGTGGGGCTACAACGTTCATATTATACATGGATCGTAAGGTTATGGTGATGTAGTACCTTTTGAAAGAAAAAGTTGAAAAAATTAGCCAGAATCCATAGGAATAATGCTTTTAATATAAGTTTTTTGATTTTTTGTGCGATATTTTCGTGCCATGTGGGCCAATTCTGACCAAACTGGTGGGGCTACAAGGGTTTTATTTACTGGACATTAAGGTTATGGTGATGTAGTACCCTTTTTAAAAAAAAAAGTTAAATGTTAGCCAGAATCTATAGAAATAAGCTTTTAATATAAGTTTTTTACGGTAAATAATACCAATTGACAGTAACAAAAGAAACTTGACAACAATCAGCTACAATGCGTAGGCAGCAAAACAAAGAACTTGCAAAAGTAAAGATATCCCATGCAAACTAAAATTTTTAAAAAGCTCATCCATCAACGCGGCGGGACTTTAGCGTTTTCCTAGTGGTAAATAATGTGGTGCTTTATGACATTACTTATCATTGGCATTGTTCTGAAGACAAACTTGCATTTGACAAAACAAATTTTTGGATGGCGAAGCAAAGACTTCAATTTCACTGACCTACAAAAAAATAAGCTCAGGTGTTTTTTATCCTTGTATATTTGTTCGCACTCTACCGGGTTAAACGACTTATGCGATCTTGATGAATATTTCAGGGGACTTTCGAAATCTCTGAACTTAGACTTGCCACGTTTATGGGTACAATCGATCAAAATATTTCTTATGATTATCATGCTTTTATGGGTATTTATTTTTATTTTTAATGATATATTTTCGTGATATTTGGCAAACGGCTACTCCGATCTTGATAAAACTTTGTGGGAACGTTTAAAACCAACCATGTTATGATTGGATGAGCGAAGCGAAGACTTCAATTTCACCGACCCCCCAAAAAATTTAGCTCGGTTGTTTTTTTTTTGTTTTTTTTTTGTTTGTTTGTTTTTCCGTCTGTTTGTTCGCTCTCTACCGGGCAAACGGCATATGCGATCTCGGGTGAAATTTGACACGACCTTCGTTTTCTCTGAACTTAGACTTGCCACTTTTTTGGTACAAACGAAGAAAAAATTTCTCATGAATATCGTACTTTAACGATTTTTTCGATTTTTAGGGGCGAAATTTTTGTGCCATTTGGCCCAATTTTTTACCAAACGGTGGGGGTACAACGTCATATTTTACATGGCATTAAGGTAATGGTGATGTATTGCTTTCTGAAAAAAAAAAATTGAAAAAGTTAGCCAGAATCGAGAGAAATAAGCTTTTAATATACGTTTTTTGACTTTTTTTGCGATATTTTCGTGCCATTTGGGCCAATTCTGAAACCAAACGGGGGGGGCTACAACGTTCATATTATACTGGACATTAAGGTTATGGTGATGTAGACCTTTTGAAAGAAAATGTTTTAAAAAATTAGCCAGAAACCATAGAAATATAGCTTTAATGTAAGATTTTTACGTTAAATATTAACAAAATTTAAAAAAAACAATAGAAAATTGACAACAATCACCTACAATGCGTCGGCAGAAAAAAAAAAGCACTTGCAAAAGTAAGATATCCCACGCAAACTAAAAACTTTAAAAAAGCTCATCCATCAACGCGGCGGGACTTTAGCGTTTCCTAGTTTAAGATACATTTTGAAGAAAACTTTCTCATAGAAAAGTAACTTTCACGATTTTTCTTTGGTTTTTACTACGATATTTTCCGCAATATTTGGGCCGATTCTGACCAAAAGGGTGGGGCTTTCAACGTTCATATTTACATTGACATAAGATTATGGTGATATAGTGCCTTTTGAAAGAAAAAGTTGAAAAGTTGGTCAAAATTTATAGCAATAAAGGTTTTAATATTATCCTTTGACAGGTGTATAATTAACAATTAATATCAAGTAACTATAGAAAAAGTAATGAGATCCTCCAAAAAACGTAATCATTGGACAGATTTTTTTTTTTAAAAAGGCTCATCCATCAACGCGACTGGAAAAAGCGTTTGCGATGCGGCCTAGTAACTATATTTTCTAATGCAATAATTTATTGGATGAGCGAAGCGAAGACTTCAATTTCACCGATCCCCCAAAAAATTTAGCTCGTTGTTTTTTGTTTTTTTTTTTTTGTTTGTTTTTCCGTCTGTTTGTTCGCGCTCTACCGGGCAAACGGGAAATGCGATCATTATGAAATTTGGAGATGACCTTCAAATTCTCTAAACTTAGACCTTCCACGATTTTGGGTATAATCGAAGAAATATTTCTCATGAATATCGTACTTTTACGAATTTTTCGATTTTTTAGTGCGATATTTTCGTGCCATTTGGGCCAATTCTGACTAAACGGGTGGGAGGTACAAAGTTCATATTTCACATGGACATTAAGGTTATGGGACGAAGTATCTTTGGAAAGAAAAAGTTGAAAAGTTAGCTAGAATCCAAAGAAAATAAAGGTTTTAATATGAATTTTTTTACTTTAAGTGCGATATTTTCGTCACATTTAGGCCCATTTTGACCAAACGGGGGGGGCAACAACGTTCATATTTCACATGGACATTACGGTTATGGTGATGTAGTACCCTTTTAAAGAAAAAGTTGCAAAAGTTGACAAAGTTTCCAGAATGCATAGAAATAAAGGTTTTAAAATATGTTTTTTTGAGGTTTAAAATAACAACTAACAAGAAACAATAGAAACTTGACAACAGTCACCCCACAATGCATTCACAAAGTACTTTTCAAAGGAAAAGTGGTCCCACGCAAACTAAAAACTTACAAAAACGCTCATCCATCAACGCGGCGGGACTTTAGCGTTTTCCTAGTTAAAACAAATTTGTTAAATGAGTTTTCACCTAAAATCAAAGCTAGTGTGTATGTTCACTTGTACGCTCCATCCTTGAATATGGAAGTGTAATCTGGAACCCGGTGGGTAAGGGAAAAGTAGCTCAGGTTAAAAAGGTGCAGCAGAGATTTGTGAAGTGGCTATGCTGGAAAGAGGGAATTAAGTTTCATAGAATCGATTACTTTAATCTCTGTTCACGTTTCAACATCGCACCTCTTGTTAAACATAGGTTTATTTCTGACGTAATGTTTTTTCGCAATATTTCAAATCACCAACGATAAGTTAGATTTTGAGTATATGTTCAACTAGAAAATGTCAATTTGAAGATGAACAAAAAACAGTTTTTGCTTATTAATGCTCCCAATTTTTTTTCTTCAACAGAACTGATGTACTATACTGTCTTACTGTAATCTTTTTAGACCCAATTTTATTGGTCTGAATTAAGTCATTTTAGGCAATTAATTCAATTTTTTAATCTTTTCTAATAATTTTTGGTGTAATTACTTTTTTATTTTGCAAAAAATGGGGTTTAATTTTTAAAAAAATATTATTTACCCGGATTAAAATTTAAAAACTTTTGGTCCATATAGCACCGCTGGGCCGGAAAGGGTTAACTTAAGAACGAATTGTTTAGTATTAATAGGGATAAGTTTTTTTTTGTTTAGTCTTTGTTTCTTGAACACTTGCTATGCTTGTGCCCCCTTTCTCTGTGTGTAATTTACTTGCGGAACTCTCGACATCTCTATGAGATTGGAACATTGCTGCGTTCTGAGTCAATTGTTTTGTTTACATTATATTCGGTGCTGTATTTAATCACATGTAATTGGTGGAACTTGTTTGTGATATATAATTGGAAAAAAACTAAACTAAACTTTATAGAGAGTCACAAAATAAGGCTCGCGGACCGCCTGTTGCCAGCCCTGATGTAACACATGGATGGGCCAGAAGTTGGTTGAAGACATATGTTGAAACCTATAAAGTAGTCGAGTAACTAAAATTGTCTGGTCTGCTTTTTCGGAAGATGAAAAGTTGTGTCGATTTTGTGTTGGTATTTAGGGAAAAAAGAAAATGCACAAGTCATCAAGAAGCTTTGACTCAAAACACCCGAGTTCTAGAAAGAAAAGTTTTTAAAAAAACAAAATAAATAAAAAAAAAAGTGTTCAAAATTTGAAATTGCATTTTTCGAGGTCTTTGTCAAAACAGCGCATTGGCCTTACGCTACTCTCCAATGGAGAGGTTGAGACTGCTTGCGGTTGGTTCGTTGATTGGGTTTTTGATTGGTTAGTTGGGTTTGCGTTTTCTTACATGAATTGTGGAGTCAAAACGTCCCCGGCATCTAAGAGGAATTAAGTTACCCCCCCCCCCCACCACTTTTTAGTGGACATGTACATCCGGCATTAAAGTAAATCAAGGGTTATCGTTATCTACAATACCCAGCCCTTGATTTACTTCTGATACCGGTGTACGTTTCATTGAAAACAAGAACTGAACTTTGTTTCTTCCCCGAAGAACGGGGCCCGTATTTTTTGCCATTCCTTCAATTTTCCTTTTTAAAAATACCTTTTAATTAAACCAGATTGCTGAGTATAGGGAATATTCTATTTTTTCGTTTCTGCTTCGGGAGGTCACAGGTTCGAATCCCGTCGAGACCCGCAATCCTGACCGTAGGTATCTTCCGAGGTTTTCCTCAACGTGTATTGCGGGGGTATCAACTTCTCGTCTGCAGGCTCACAAAAACGTTCACGAAATTATTGCACCCGGATTGCTCAATTATTCACCCCCTTCCATTTCGCGTCTGAAAAAAAATTAAAATCCCCCCCCCCCTCCCCCTATGCAGCAAAACTGATATTTTTTAAAAAAACTTGTTAATTATTGCACCCAAAATGCATAATCTTGCACTCCTATTTGGTATAGTGCTACGAACAGTGCATCATATCGGTTCGAACGAAAATTTTTAAAAAAACGATATTTTTCCTGAACCGAAAAACCCTTTTTACCGAACCGTAAACCGAAATTTGGAATTTCGGTTTTCGGTTACGTTTTTAGTTTATTTCGGGTTAAACAGTTTTGCATCACAAAGTTTCAAAATCGCAAAATTGCACAAGAAAAGTGATCGATTTTCCCTTTAACTATAGTTCAACTTATACTTTCATTCGTAGTTCATTTTGCCAGTGTATTCGAAAAGTATAGGGGATTTGTGGCCACATTTTTAGGACTTACGCCAACCAGTGGCTGAGTGTGAAACGTCGGGCAACGTGTTGTGTCATGGGGTCCTATAACAGATAGGAGGGCTCTCATTGTCGTGCTACATAATGAGGAATGACATAAGAATTAATAATCCGTTGGGAGGCAAACGATATAAATTCAAAATTCCCATATATATCGGCACCTTAAAACCTTTGTTTTACTACTTCCCATTAAAGTACGACATATTGCACCAACTACCTGTAATCAAAGTTTTATACAATTGCATGAAATTAACTTAAACATATACACATTTTTTGGAACCTTACTGCAATACTCCTCCAATAAAAGTGGTATTCATGTAAATGATTTAAATGCTTGTAATTTAGCGTTATTCTTTCAATCCTTCCATTTAAAGTACCATGCATGTACGCAGTTAACACGAACAGAGGTACATTGTATCACAAATAGAATAAAATATTAGTAATGTTCAAGTATGCACTCACTATAATTATTACAGATTAATTCAGACACAATTTGTTGGCAATATTAGTTACTGTATATTTTTAGGTGTACTTATTCGCCAAACTTCATGCAGGAGCGCTCTAGCGGCAAAGTGTTAACTATATCATCATATGAGAGTCGCACGCCATGCAACTCACTATGACGTTGCCCCACTATGTAAATGTAATTTTTAATAGAGATTATGGCAGTTACACAGAATTTTTTAAATAAAAATATTTTACGAAACCGGAGCAAATGACATAATGACGAACTGTCATAGGGATTTGAATGAGTTTTCAACGTTAATATATGGCCTGCTAGTACAGTCGCACACTATATCAGTTGTTAAAAAGGGTTTGCCTTAAATTAAATTAAATAAATATTAGAACGATTGTCATAGTGAGCAACTGGTATAATATCGACAAGATAGTTCATTTCGCTCATGAAATAGCCTATGGACAGTTGTTGTTTATAGCAGTTGTTTCTATAACAGTTGCACAAATAACAGTTGGAAGGAAATTAAAATAAAATAAGATATATTTGAACGACTCACAATTGAGCAACTGACCGTCATAAGAAACAATGCTATGTCAGTTGCCGTTATAACGGTTGCACACTCAAAAAGGCTACATTCAATTTTCAAGACTGGCATAATGTGCAACTGTAGTGGGCAACTGTTATAACCAACATGTAATGTATTTTATATGGTCTTAAGGTCAATCGTTATTATGACAGTAAATTGTGACAGTCGGCGTAGTCATTCGATAGACACCCAATAATAAATAAATAATAAATAAATAAAAAAATAAATAAATAAATAAAGAAGAATAAATAATAAATAAATAAATAAATAAATAATAATAAATAAATAAATAATTAAATAAATAAATAAAATAAATAAATAAATAAATAAATAAATAAATAAATAAATAAATAAATAAATAAATAAATAAATAAATAGTCCTGATTTTGAATGATAGGAGGGGGACAGTTTGAGGATTGTAGGTGTCGCCTATTCCTCCTGTAATCTGTACTGTTTTCAGTTGTTACTCTAGATGATCTTGGCGTTTCATGATATCCTTTTACTACAGCTCTTTCCCAGGTATTTCCTGTTCTTATCCTGCAGCTATCACCTATCTTCAATGGCGGTCCTGGTCTCGCACTTCGATCATAGTACCATTTTTGACGCATTTGTTTCATTTGCAATTTTGCACAAGTTTGCTTCTCCAGTCTTGGCTGCAACATTTTGTCAGTAGCAGGTAGTTTTGTTCGGAGTTGCCTGCTAAACAACAATTTGCGCTGGGGCACTATTGACATCTTTTAAAGGAGTATTTCTATATTCCAATAAGGCTGTTGAGATATCTTTTCCTCCGCATCTGATTTCTTCAGAATTCTCTTTGCGATTTGTACACACCTCTCCGCCATTCCGTTGGATTGGGGGTAGGTTGGACTTGTAGTTGTGATTTTGAAATCCCAGTCTTTTGCAAAACTATGGAATTCAACTGAATTGAATGGCATATTATCCGAAAACTGTTTCCTCAGGTATGCCACTTGCAAACAGTCTTTTGAGGCTTTTTTTTTTTTTCAATTTGTCATTTGATTTCTATCCTTTTTTAGAGAAGAAATCTAGACAATCAGGTGGGGGTACCCTTTTGACTTCTAGGTAGTCTGTTCCCAACGTTCCAAGGTCTGTTGGGCGGATGGGCTCAAAAGGTCAGTAAACTGCCCCCCCCCACGACCCCCGATTGGGCAAATTTTTTTTGTGAGCATTAAGTGCTGTTTAGTGCTTTTTTGGGGGGCCGTAAACCCCAGTTTAAGTGCTGCCATATTTTGGGACTTATTAACCAAAGGTCGGGGGGTGCCAATTTTCACGCGCACCCCCACGACTCCGATCAGGCTAATTTTTAGTGGGATTTTGTTTGATTTAGTTTTTTTTTAGTGCCGCAAATGCCAGTTTTTAGTGCTGCCATATCTTCGGACTTATTCCCAAAGGTCCGGGGGGTGCTAAGTTCACGAGCAACCCCCACACTTCTTTTTCAGCTAATTTTTTGTGAGCATTTTAGTGCTGATTAGGCATTTAGTGCCCCAAAATCCCAGATTTAGTGGGGGCCATATCTTCGACTTATTCAACAAGGTGGGGGGGGGGCCCAAAGTTCAGCAGCCCCCCCACGACTCCGATTAGGCTAATTTTTTTGTGAGTATTTAGGGGTGATTTGTGCTATTTAGTGCCAAAAACCCCAGATTTGTGCTGCCATATCTTCGAACTTTTTCAACCAAAGGTCGGGGGGGGGGGGGGGGTGACAATTCACGCAGCACCCCCCCACGGCTCCGATCAGGCTAATTTTTTGTGAGCTTTTAGTGCTGTTTTTAGTGCCGCAAAACCCCCGATTTTTTGTGCTGCCATATCTTCGACTTATTAAATCCAGGTGGGGGGGGTTGAAAGTTCACGCAGACCCCTTCGACCCCAAAGAGAAATTTTTTTTGTAACATTTAGTGCTGATTTAGTGCTATATAGTGCCGCAAATCCCAGATTTAGTGCTGCCATATCTTCGGAATTATTTAACCAAAGGTCGGGGCGGTGCCAAGTTCACGCAACACCCCTGACTATGATCTGGTTGGCAAATTTAAAATTGAGCGAGCGTAGCGATGTCTTCACTTGCCCTTTTATGGCTCAAATGTCTTTTTTTTTTCTTTCTGTTACTGCTTGGGTACAGGTGCACCGTTTCTTGATTGACCTAAAAATTTTGCACACATGTACAACACCAGGGGGTTGCTGAAATATTTTTTTTGAAAAAAAACCCGATTTTGGGTTTTAAAAAAAAAATAAAAATAAAAAAATAAATAAAATAAAAAGTACGATCTATGAAATTTTGCGGGCCATAATACAACTTTCTTTTCCTTTTTTTTAAAATTTTCAGATAAACCGGTCAAACCTTTAAAGCTTTTTGGGTAATCATTATTCGAAAAATTTAAAAAATGAAGGGCGTAAAAGATACCAAAAAAAACATTTTAGAAGGCATGCGTAAAATAAGTACAATGAAAAGATGTTGGAATTTTAAAGTTACAATGTCAATATCCGTTAGGCCTCCCACGTGCGGTGGGCCTTAGGGGGAATGTCGTATCGGGTCATTTTTCAGTACCGGTGCCGCCCAAAACGCTCCAACGAGCTTTTTTCCTAGTTGTGAACTACACTGCCTTTTTAAATTTGACAACAGGGTTAACTAAAAATCCCTTTGTAAATTGTACTAGGAAAAACTACTTTGCCTTTTTTAATTAAAAACTATTTAGGTATACACTACTTTGTTAATTTACTTCAATTTAGAAATTTAATAAAGTCCGCCCAACCGGGGAAACGAACCCCCGGGTCTCCCCATAACCCACGGGTACTTTTTAATCCCCTTAAATTTTATTGCATTAAACAAATGAAGGATGGGTCGGGGGGGGACTTTTTTAATTTTGAATTGTATAAAAAAAATTACACCCCCGGGAGTTTTCCCCTTAACCAATCGAGAAACACTTTGTTTGTTTTTAAAAAACTGGGCTTTCTACATTCCCTTAATTTTTTAAAAAACTGGGGTACTATTCTGCCTTTTTTTATTGTACAACTGGTTTAACTACAGCCTTGTTAAATTTTACAACTAGAATAACTACCCTGCCTTATTAATTATATAACTGGTGACTACACTATCTTGTTAATTGTACAACTAGGCTTGCTACACTCCCTTATTAATTATACAACTGGTGAACTACACTACCTTGTTAATTGTACAACTGGGCTTGCTACACTGCCTTATTATATTATTAGTTCTTGTCTTAGGAGTTTGTAAACGGTGACTTTTGGACCGCCTAGAACGAACAATAATTAAATTTTAGAGTTGTTCTGAAACGGCCTTGTTGATTCTGGCGTTTATTTGCGGGTGTTCGCACGTCCCAAAACCCTGATTGCTATTTTCCCATTAAAATATCGATCTTTTGGGTTGGTTTTTTGTCACTCGTGATTGCGTCGGGGCCCAGGGTTGGGTTGGTCGCTTTGATTTAAAGTCCCCCACTAAAAAAATTTAAAAACTAGTGGTTTCTCTAAATAAAAATTAATTTATTTATTTATTTATTAATTGTACAACTGGGTAAACTACACTGCCTATTAATTGTACAACTGGGTAAACTACACTGCCTTATTAATTGTACAACTGGGTTAACTACTCTGCCTTTTTTAATTTACAATGGGTAACTACACTGCCTTATTAATTTTTACAGTTTTATTTAAATACTCTGCCTTTTAATTTTTTCAGTTGGGTTAACTACTCTGGGCCCTTTTTAATTTTACAACTAGGTTAACTACTCTGCCCCTTTTTAAATTTAGTCGTTTTTTTTTTTCCAAAAAAAAAGCCAATTCCAAAAAACACATTTTGAGGAGATCAATTAAACTTTATACCCCCGCAAATTTAAAGTATTAAAAAAAACAATTTTTTGGTTTAAACTGTGTATTTTGTGAGACTTTTTTTTTTAGCTATGACATTTTTGTCATAGTATTTCCCAGAGAGCCAAAAAAAAACCAAAAAACCTTCGGGCATTTGGGTTTTTTTTTTAAAATTTTTGAAAAAAAAATGATTTTATTTTTTTGGTGTTCCCCCAAAGCTCTATTCCGTTTCCAACAAAGGGTTGCTAAACCCGGGGGCGAAAAAAAAGCAACTGTCCGATCAGGATAGTCGGAGGAGCGGGGCTATGTGCTTACCTGAAGAAAACATGTCATTCCGTGTTTGTCACTTATAAAATGTACAACACAGGGACATTGTCGTTGCTCTCCCAAAATATTTTAATTGATGATAATCAAAACTGGGGGGCACCCAAAAGATAAAAACGCTCATTAAAATGCGGGATTCGAGCCATGTCCACCAGAACAATATACTATATTCAGACCCCCCCTGCACCCTGAACAAAGAGGGTGGATTTGTATCCATATTACAAATTTCCCCAATTGTAATACCATAATAAATCATTTTGGGATTTTTTTTGGCTATATACTAAATATGGGGTAAAGGGTACTAAATACTAAACAAATTCAAACCGGCAAAAATGTTCACAAATCATATAAAGTAAACACACACATACAGTATCGCTCGCTTCTCATGGCACTTATAATTGGATATACTTCTTTTGTTTGAAAATGATAATTTAATATAAATAAAGTCATAATAATTTTTAACAAAACAATAACAAAAATAAAATAATTGTTATTGGGGGTTATGCACAGTCCCAACTGCTTTTCTACCAAATATTAATGTAGGCCTGCATATACCGTTTACCGTCATTGTTCATTCATTACATAATATTATACATAATATCATAAAAATACGATTTATATTTTATATTTTTACAATAAATAAGTATAAAGATATGACCTACAAGATTTTAAAGCTGTCTGCAGAATGACGCGTCATGGCCATTATTGACATACAAAAACAATAATAAAAATAGGCCGTCAGCTATTCAATAGGGCCTACTTTTTTTGTAAAATGTATATTTAAAAAAAAAAAGCAGTCTAAAAGTGTATAGTAATATTAAAAATATAAGGGATTTCGTTTACATTGTAAAACGATGTAGAAAACGTGCAAAACAAGTGTAGGGCTATAATTTTGATTTTTAGATATAAAGTAAATTATTGAAATTATTAGTATTGGTGGGCAACATTTTCTTGGCAAAATATCATCGCTCTTCATCATTCAACATTTTTTGATACACTTGTTTCTGTATTTAATAGTTAACAGTGTGGTTTGTTTTTTTCGAGCTAATATCAACAAATAATCTCAATTATTTGTTGTAATTTAAAATGCCATTAAATTTCCGTTTTTAATAAAGCCGATCCCCAAAACTTACGAATTTTACTAATAAATACGCGGACGATATGACATAATCAACAATGTTTTCGCAAATGATCAGAAATGTAACAAAAATCAAGTTGAACCTAACTGAATATACAGCGCCCGCCGTAAGCAGCTCGCCTCTATCACTGATCGGTCCGACATGTTGCGTTTTAGTGTTGCCATCTATCTTTGCTTGGAAAAACGCGTATAGGATATATAGAATGTATATTTAGTTCTACATAGAACATCTGGACACCATGTCACCTAAATGCACCGCCTTAAATGTAAAAAAAAAAAAAAAAAATGGACATTGGTTGTTTTTGTGATTTTTTTTTAGTTTTTCAAGCTTTAACGTGTGACATAGGTTGTTTTTGCAAAAACTTTTATGATAGGATAATTCCCAGTGAAAATACGAATGTTTTGATAGAATGGGTTCGAAATCGGTAATTCTGGACAGTGGCTGTTTTTGGAAAAAAAAACGCCTCAATTGTTCAACTGGGTAAACTACACTGCCTTATTAATTGTACAATTGGGTTTACTACTCTTCCTTAATAATTGCACAACTGGGTTAACTACACTGCCTTATTAATTGTATCAATTGGGTTAACTACTCTGCCTTATTAATTGTACAACTGGGCTTGCTTCACTGCCTTATTTATTGTAGACGTACTCATACTTGAGTACCTACCAGTTTAGTTGTAAACCTCGGGCCACTACTATGTCAAACTGCATGCCTTATTGGATGACCGTAGCGAGCTAAGCAAAGATTCCATTTCACTACACTGGAGAAAAAAATCCGGAATGTTTTTCTTTTCTTTTGTCTTTTTTTTCTGTTTGTATTTTTCTGTGTCTGTTAACACGATTCCGGCTAAACCGATACTCCAAATGCGATGAAATTTTCTGGAGACCTTTGAAATCTCTGAACTAACTGACACGCTTTTGAGTACAATCGAAAAATTATTTCTCATGAAAATCGCAATTTAAAGATTTTTTCTTTTTTCTTTTTTGTTTCTGTTTGTATTTTTGTGTGTTTTTTAACACGATTCCGGCTAAACCAATACTCCAATTGCGATGAAATTTTCTGGAGACGTTTGAAATCTTTGAACTTAGAACTGCACGGTTCAAAAAATTGATCGAATATTTTACCTCGTGAAAATCGCAATTTTACTATTATTTCGTTTTTCTTTTTTGTTTCTGTTTGAATTTTGTGTGTTTGTTAACACGATTCCGGCTAAACCAATACTCCAATTGCGACGAAATTTTCTGGAGAACTTTGAATTCTCTGAACTAAGAACTGCCACGATTTTTAACACAATCGAAAAATTATTTTTTATGAAAATCGCAATTTTACGATTTTTTTCGATTTTTAAATTTCTTTGACTTTAACACCTACATGCTTTATCCGATTATGATTTTTTCACAGAACCTTAATTTTATAAATTAATATATTCGTGTAAATTTTGAGCGTAATTGAAAAATTATTTCTTATGAAAATCGCAATTTTACGCCTTTTTCGTTAAAAAAAATTACGCTCATCCAACAACGCGCCTGAAAAAGCGTTTGCGAAGCTTCCTAGTATAGATTTAATAACATTTTGATAACGCTTATATTAAAATTATGTTTAACACTACTATTCATAATAATCACTACTTGTCCATGCATAGGTTGAACGTTGTAGACCCACGATTAACTGATAATCAGCAAATTAAACTATTCCCATTTTTAATAGCCCTGGAGACCAAAGTTATTGCCCGATTCTTTTAAGATGAAGTTTATATGAAACACCGGACTATTTTCGATTATTTCATTATTTTCATTATTATAAATCGCACCGTTCTTCACCAAATTTTGTTACAAACTTCAGATGAGTAATTGAAATATAACTAATTGTTAATTTAATTTACCTATTTATCCATAAGTTAGCTTACAAGAATTTAGTTTGGGGCCATCAAATTTTGGATTCATTGGCATTATGTTAGTAAAGTGAAAAAAAATCTTAGGCCAATCGGTAAAGTTTTAGGTATACGTAGTAATACATAAGTCAAAAGTGGTATAATCGAACTAAATTGTAATTTACTGGAAGATTAAATTAATTAGTTAAATATATTTTCATATGTTATTATTCACTCCTAAAATATGCTTTCATTTTATACCCAAGTCGATTACGTTGTATTTATTTTGCACATAAAATTTAGGTATAAGTGACTAATTGTCATTAATTGAATAAACTTGATAAATGGGAAAGTTACAAGAACTCAGGTTTGAGGCCATCATTTTATTCTTTCTTTGTGCATGTATTGTTTTAATTTGATACACTAGTTGATGGTTGTTCGTTAAATTATGATAATTATTTGAGATTAATGTAATTATTAATTTCACAAATTAATTAATCTGCCAGGAGTAGGAATTTTGTTTGGGGCCATCAAAATTTGGATTTATTGGCATCATGTTAGTAAAACGGAATGATTTTATGACAATCGGTTGAGTTTTCGGTAAACATAATTATTTAAAATCTTAAAGAGGTAAAAATTAACTAAAATGTAATTAATTAGAATAATTAGCGGGTTAATTAGCTAATTTTAAATGTTTTTCGGATATATATTTCCTGTAAAATAAACTTTTATTTGATACCAAAGTCGATTAGGTAGTCTCTTTTTAATATATTTTTGCTTTATTTATTTATTAATTAATACAATTAATTCAATTAATAAGAAAGTTACAGAATCTCAACTTAAGGGCCATCGATTTCTGGATTCCGTGTGGGCATATTAGAAGATTCACAAATTTTCATGCATTCTTCACGATTTGCACGATTGTTACATGTACTGGAGCTTATGGTCTCCACTATTATATTCCTATTTAATACTGCTATTTGTAAATGATAACAGTTAATATGTTATAATTTGCACATTGAACAAATCAAAATGTATACATTGAATACAAAAACGTTCCACAGTTTAGGTCCGTGAACTTGATCCCCCCCCCCCCCCCCCACACACATCAGCACTAAATCTCAAACTCTCAGATAATTAAGTGCTAGGCTCTAGCATTTAGGGCCCAAAGTATAAGACTTAGTGCTAGGTAGCTTAAGAACTTATTGAACTTTAAGTGTGGGTGGGCCTAGTTAACGCAATCCCCCCCCCCCCCCACATCAGTACAAATCAAACCCAATTTTTCCTAAATCTCAAACTCACAGATTATTTAGTGCTAGGGTCTGGTGCTAATTAGTGCTGATGTGGGGGGGAGGTAGCTGCGTTATTTCCCCCCCCTAACTTTAAAAGGTCAACAAGTTCTTAAGATACCTAGCACTAAGTCTAATACTTCGCGCACTAAATTCCAGAGCCTAGCATTGAATAACTTCAGAGTTTGCTGATGTGGGGGAGGCTGCGTGAACTTGACACCCCACACTAAATGGTCAATAATTTCTTAAGTTACCGAGAAAATTTTTTAATACCTTGGCACTAAATGCCAGAGCCTAGCACTATTACATATCTGAGGGTTAGGGAATTAGTGCTGATATGAGGGGAGGAGCTGCGTGATTTGTCCCCCCCCCACACTAAAAGGTCAATAAGTTCTTAAGTTACCTAGCACTAAAGGTGTGTCTGCATAATATTCCAAGTCTAGTTCCAGGTCCAAGTCCAACTCAATGTTAAAGTCCTATACTAGCCTACAGTAGAGCTACCTGCCGGGGATAGTCAACACTACCTAAAGTAGAATTAGGTGTGCATTCGAGAGTTCTCTGTAAAGTATTGCATAATAAAAACTATGTATACATCCAATAAAAACAATTAAATACGTGATAAAAACAAACAAAACTTAAAAGTTTACCATTATTTTAAAATGCATTCGTTTGTTGTTTCGCTCAGCGTTGCTGTCAGCCATTTTTAATCGGACTTAAAACAAGTGTACACTTTCGATTGCTCGGTCCATTTGCCGACTTGGACCAACAATGGACCTGGAATTAGACTTTTCAGATAGTACTTCATACGCCATTCACAGATAATTAGTACATTCTACGTTGTTAGACGAGGACTTGAATTTGGACCTAGACCAGGACCTGGACCAAGAATTGTAATATTATTCAGACACACCCTAAGTCTAATACTTCGAGCACTAAATTCCAGAGCCTAGCACTAAATAATCAGAATTTTTTAGATTTAGTGCTGAATTGGGGGGGGGGGGGGGTGGACTGCGTGAACTTTGCACCCCACACTTAAGTTGTACAATTAACAAGACAGTGAAGCAAGCCCAGTTGTACAATAATTAGGGCAGTGAAGTTAACCCAATTTCACAATTAATAGGCAGAGTAGTTATTCCAGTTGTACAATTAATAAGGAAGTGTAGTTAACCCAGTTGTACAATTAATAAGGCAGAGTAGTTATTCCAGTTGTACAATTAACAAGGCAGTGTAGTTAACCCAGTTGTACAAATAAAATGGCAGTGTAGTTCACTAAATAATTAGAAAAAGAAGCCTGACCATAGTCATGGGGTGTTTGCGTGAACTTTGCGCCCCTGGACTTAGGGTTGAATAAGTCCAAAGATATGGCAGCACTAAATCTGCGGTTTGCGGCACTAAAGAGCCTTAAATCAGAACTAAATGCTTACAAAAAATTAGCCTGATCGGAGTTGTGGGGGGTGCTGCGTAAAGTTGCCCCCCCCTGACCTCTGGCTGAATAAGTCCGAAGATGTGGAAGCAATAAATCTGGGAATTGCGGCACTAAATAGCAATAAATCAGCACTAAATGCTCCCAAAAAATGAGATGTTTTGAGTCGTGGGGGGTGCTGCGTGAACTTGAACCCTCTCCCCCCCTCCCCCCCCGACCTTTGGTTGAATAAGTCCGAAGATATGGCAGCACTAAATCTGGGATTTGCGGCACTAAATAGCACTAAATCAGCACTAAATGCTTACAAAAAGTTAGCGTAATCGGAGTCGTGGGGGGTGCCAAGTTCACGGACCTGGCATAAAAGGTTCTTTCACATTTTGACTTTGAAATTTCTCACAAATCCAGCAGTGTGAAACTGTGTCTTCTATTTGCTGCGACATTCCCGGCCAATAGAGAACTTGTCTTGCTCTGGCTTTACACCTCTCCATTTCCTTGGTGTCCCTCATGGATAGATTAGCATCTCGCTTTTATCTGTGTGGTACCACTTGTTTTCACCAGGAATAGTAGTCTCCTGAACTGATAGTTTGCTTTTTGCTTCCAGTTGGTCTGGCAATTAGATCTACTGATTTTATGCTTTAGGCCCCTCCCCCTTGTGATATTTTATTACTTTCTTAATACCTGTCAGGATGTGTCTGTTCCGTAGCTTTTCTCTTTTCTGGGCAACAGCCAGATGTTCTACACGAATGTATCGTGACTTCTAAGTGGGGCTTCTCTACCGGTTGGTAAGAAACGCTCTGGGTGTGTATCAGGCTACAACTTTCTTTTTCTGGGAAAGTTGACACTTTCAGGTCATATCGGAGTAGTGTTCAATAGATTTATTTGAGTCTTGAGATGCGTTACTAACGGGCCTTCTTCACTATTACTCTAGGTTTAGGGTCGGTTGCACCTTGGACTTCACGGCCTAAATAAAAAGGTGAATTTTTGTGTTCCCAAAAACGATTCCGTTTTTTCTTTTCTATTTGCGCCCAATTACGGGTTGCTGGCGGAGACTTCTGGATGCGTAGGGTATGGGCATGAGTCTTGTAGCAAGAATGCGCCTAATCCATTTTCGTGACGGTTGTTGTAGAACTAGAGGCTTTTTAGGATCTAGTATTGAGAATCAAAGCGTTGCTCAGTTTTTCTTTAATTCAGCCAATGGCCAACTCGTTCTTGGTATCCAGTTCCAGCTTAGCATTTGTTTTATTAGCCCCTTAAAGGTGCTGTTGTTGTGAGAGGTTTGGGAGAACTGACCTAGGAAGTAACCTACCTAAGAATTGCCGGAGATCCTCTTTGCAATTTGGTTTTTCTGTTTACTATGGCTCGATTCTATGATCAGGCTTTAATCCTTTAGACGGATTACTTGTCCCAGTACTTTACTGAATCAGTCCTTAACCTGAATTTACTTTGTTGAACCGACTCCCATTCTTGGTCATTCTAGCACTTTGCGTAAACTAGCTCATGCCTTCTACTGTTGCTTCCGCAAATATCAGTCATAAATAACTTCACTCCGGAATGTCTCCAATAGGCTGAACTTTCTTCGGAATATTTTCGGAGCCGATCTTTTCCAAAAGCATTTTTTCAATCTGTACCTACCAAACAGGGGTTTAAATGTGCACAGGTCTGCACTTGCACTATCTAATTTTATGTGCCAGAATCCATCCTTCATGTCATGGACAGAAAACACTTTCATACCATTCATTTGGTTAGCAACATCTTCAGCAGTAGGTATTCTGAAAGGTTCTCGCTTAATAGCCCGGTTTAGGTGAAGGGGGTTTAAGCATAGACGTAGATTTCCATCTTTTTTTCTCCACCACCACTAAACTATTCATTCAGTCGGTCGGGTAATCGACTTTTGTTATTGTTTTCATCTCTTCCAGTTTATCTAGAGTCTCTTTGAGCTTTTGTTGGAGGCTGAAAGGAATTTTTCTGGGAGGATGTATTACCGGTTCTACACTAGTATCTAGTTCAATTTTATATTCCCCTGGAATAGTACCCATCCCTTGAAACAACTCACCATAGTTGAGAAATATATCTTTCTTGCTCATGCTAGGCCTATCTAACATTTTATCCTGAATTACATTCTCAACATCTACTCTTTTGATAAGATTTAATGTTTGACATCCCTTTAACCCTAACAGTGGCTGGGAATTCACCTCTGCAATTATGAACTCTATATTAACATTCTTAACCTCTGGACTACAGTTTCTAGTTGCTTTGCAACAGGCCAAAGTGACCTTTCCTCTAGGCTTTATCTTATGATTACCAAAGGTTACTAATACAGCATAAGTCCCTTCTTGTTTGTGTTTATGGCTATTATCTAAACTGTCAAATACAGTCAACGGGGCGGTGAGTAATGGCTGACGCGTGAATCGTAACCTCTTCACTATTTTCGACAAAATCGCGTAAATAAAATATAACAGTGAACATTTTCAACTGATAAAAGGTTTGAACTTGATAGGCATATTCATAGAGCTAAAATTGTAAGCACAATCTTCCGCTTAATAGTGATTATATACTCATCTCAAAAAAGCTACCTTGTAGTCTTAACTTAACCTCAAAAAGTACGGCCTAGTTGGTCTATCTCAGTCAAAATGAGTCTTTCCGTGAATGACATCAAAGCTATTATTCAAGCTAGCCAAGAGGAGATTATCAACAAAATTGAGGTCTGCAACACGTCCATGGCAAAAGAAGTTAACGACCTCTCGATAAGCCTAGCAGCCAAGCTAAAGCTGCTCGAAGATGATAATCTAACTGTTAACAGGGAAAACATTTACTACGTAATAAGGTAAATAATTTAGAAAAACAAATTGACTACCTCAAAAACCAGAGTAGAAGAAAAAATCTTTTTCTGTATGGTCTTCAAGAAGATAAAAAAGAGACCTGGGAAGTATCCGAGACTAAGGTTGGGAAGTTTTGCAGCGCAAACTAGATATCCACCTCCAACCTTGGGATATAGAAAGAGCACACAGAACAGGAACTGGCCAGCGAACCAGGCCACCAGGCAAACTGCTGAGCTATAAAGCAAAATCTTGGATTCTACGGAATATTAGGAAGCTGAGTGGCTCCGGCCTTGCCATCTCAGAAGATTTTTCTTCAAGCATGAAAGCTGATCGTGAATATCTTAAAAAACACCTCATTGCAGCTCGTAATGAAGGCCTCAAAGCACACTTGCGCTTTGACAAACTCATCATTGAAGGTGATGTATGGTCAGTTGCCCGTTGCCAAGATTTTGAGAGGAACAATCAAGAAGATGTAGATAGGCCTAGACCTAGGCCTAGTGTTGAAGATGTTGCAATCACTGAGCCAATATTGGATATGCATTTAGAAGAGCTGAGTACAATAAAACCATTGCATAAGCCTAGGCCTACTCTGCAAATTACGCCTACAAATCCCAGTGCCCATCAAACCTCTACTACCAGCATGGCTGAACCTAGTGTCACACCAGAGAAAATGAATCCTACGACAATAAGTGAGGCTCTTAACCGTAAACCTACACCAGCTGCAAAAAAGCTTGCAGAGATAAAACCAAAGACAAAGTCAACACCAAATGTTCTTCCTTCCCATGGGTTGACCACTCGTAGGCCTACGGGTACAATTTCAAACTCAAATAGTGACCTGGAGCAGCCCAAAGTCCTACATAGACCTTCGTTCTCCAAGCGGACCTCTGTTCCTACCCAAAAGTAGGCCTACTCGCCATCAGCAGCTGGATATAGGCCCACCAGATAAGACAGGAAGTGTGAAGAATCGAAGAGTACCGGTACGTGCTTCAAGTTGTTACACCAAAATGTCCAATCTTTATCCTTGTGTAAACGTAAGATGCTTGAAGTGCTCGATTTGGACCAAGAAGTTGATGTTTTTTGTTTTACTGAACACTGGCGCTCGGCTGCGGAAGTGATGCACGTCACGATCGATAAATGTGAACTGGCTTCTTCATACTGCAGAAAAGTAGTTAGCAATAACAGGTGCTATGGAGGCAGTTGTATATTTGTTAAGAGTGTTTTTTCGTTTATTGAAAGATCTGACTTGTGTAACTTGAGTGTCGAACATGTTTTCGAATGAGCTGCCATTGAAATTGCGCATCTCGATATGATAATCATTAGTATCTATAGATCTCTCAATACCCTAAGAAAACATGTAGATTTATTCTTTAGTCGCTTAGATAGTTTACTTGAAATTGCTACCAAAGGCAATAAGTTAGTTACTATATGTGGAGACTTCAATATCGACATGTTGGGTTATGGAATACTGTTGTCTATAAGCGAGCCAACACGTCTGTAATGAACTCACTTGACAAGGTTTAGCTTCTAGCATCCATCTTTATTCACTACCTCACTTTGGTCAGTCAGTGCTGCCAACTTACACACACACATTCATACACTATCATTCCCTTTTTCTTAAAGTGTTTGACACTACAAATCAGTTCCCCATATTATATTGATGGATAATGATTTATAATGTCTTATAAATAAATAAATAGATAATTAAATAAATAAATTTTATTAAGTCTGCACTCATTATGTAACTGGATATATATATATATAATAATATATAATATATATTGATCTTCACTTCTTCTTATGTAATCACTAATTATGGTTATGATTGAACTACATACTACATTTCATTAACATAAACATAATTAAACTTCGACGTTGGTAAACTACTGATGTGGACGAACTATTTTGTTATTAGACTACTAATAATCGGAATTGTCAATGGAATGATAAGGACACCTCACATGATCATTAATCTTCTACAGTTGATAGTCACTCATCCAAACCGGGGGTCTGCGTTGGCGGCTCGGCCTGGCCTCTTCGCTCCCACGGTTCCCTGGTCGGAGCGGGGTTGATCTGTCTCCTGCTACAGGTCTAGGAGACTGTGGAGACAATGGAACATCTATGTTTTGATTAATTGTGACTATAGGAGGAGGGTGATGATTGTTCTCCAGTGAGGTATTTGCTGGTTGGTCGGGAACATGGTTCTCGGGATTTGTGATATGTGTCGAAGGGATTGGATTGAGTGTAGGGCTTGCAGGTTGTGGGGAGTAGTACTTCCGTACGTGGCTCACGTTCCGACGGTACTGTGCACCGGCTGGCGAACAGATCGTCACGGCGTTGCCATCCCTCTCAGTAACCTCGAACGGTACTGTGTTATACGGTGTGGTAAACTTGTTGCGTTTCTCTTGACGCGCCAACACGTAGTCTCCTACAGATATGTCCGCTGCTTACTGCCCCTCGTCTTTGATCGATGTATGTTTTCCCTAACTCCTTCATTTCCCTGTCCCGATCTCGGAATTCTTCATCTGGATAGGTACATGATTGTATACTTGGAACTTTGTCACGAAGCTCTCGTCCAAACATCAATGAAGCCGGAGTGCAGCCCGTTGTAGAATGGGGTTTGTGTCGATAGAGAAAGAGATATTCTCTCAAGGCAGTCTTGATGTCTTGATCAGCTGCTGCTGCTATGCGAAGTCTCTTCATTATGGACCGATTCTGTCGCTCCACTTCGCCATTCCCCTGCGGCCACTCTGGCGTCGAGTATCTCAACTCGATGTTGTTGGTGATACAATAATCATGGAAGTCGTTGCTAGTGAAGTATGCCGCATTGTCCAATTTGATCGATTCCGGTAGTCCGAATCGTGCGAAGATTTCTTCTAACAGGTCGATAGTTTTAGCGGTTGTGGACGCTAGGTGATAGCACGGCCTCGTGGAATCTTGAATAGTAGTCGATGACAACGAACACGTATTGTTCATTGGGAGCGGTCCCAAGTAGTCTATCGCCAAGTCTTGCCACGGTCTGTCTGGTAATCTGGTTCTAATCACAGGTTCTGGGCGGCTGGGTGAGCTGACCACCTAGGCACCCATGGCAGTGTCTGCAGAACGTTTCCACTGCCTTATCTAATGCTGGCCACCAGACTTTTGAACGCAATTTCTGTTTCATCAAGACTATGCCAGGATGCCCCTGGTGTGCTAGTTCGAGCACCCTGTCTCTTAGGTTTGTAGGTATGAATATGCGGGTTCCCCGGATAACCGTGGATTGGTACACGCATAGTTCACTTTTGATGAGTTTGAATTTCTTCAGCTCATCCGGCCATGTGTCGGTTTCGATGCTCCTCCTTAATAGAGATGTTTCCTGGTCTTGTACTGGATTCTTTTTCGATTTCTTCGAGGCTCATAGCTTTGGGAACAGCTTGACTTGCTACCCATCGAACATGATGATCTGGATCTTTTGTTGTTTCGGTATTCTCGAGTTAAACTGATAGTCTCGACAGTGGATCAGCAATATTGCTTCTCCCTGGCTGGTATTCTACCTTGTAGTTATAGCACTGGAGTCTAAGCACCCATCGCTCTACTCTCGCGCATGGCTTGGACTTGGTCCCGAAAATGAATTGGAGTGGTTTATGGTCGGTAATCATGTAAACTCGCCCCGTACACGTAGTGGTGGAATCTTTCGCACCCCCATACCAGTCCAAGTGCCTCGCGTTCGACCTGACTGAACTTTTTCTCGGCATCTGTGAGTGACCTGCTTGCGAACTCTATTATCCTTGGCCCATCTTCCTGTTCTTGAACTAAGACGGCCCCGAGCCCATACGGGCTAGCATCTGCGATGATCGTCGTCGGTTCTCCCGGTGTATAGAATCCCAAAGTTCTCTCGTCTGATAACATTTCCTTAATATTGTTGAACGCATCCGTCTGCTCCTGCCCCCACTTGAAGCTAACGTTTTGTCTCAAAAGTCGCCTCAGCGGCTCTGTAACCGTAGAATAGTTGGGAAGGAACCTGGAGCAGTACCCTGCCATACCAAGGAAACTTTTCAATTCCTCTTTAGTTTTTGGTTCCCTAAAGTCCCGGACCGCCAGTACTTTGCTATGTAGTGGCTTGATCCCCTGACTGGAAATCAGGTGCCCTATGAAGTCCACTTTAGGTTTGCTGATCTCACACTTGTCTGGATTAAGTGTGAGCCCCTTCTCTGCGAATGTCTGCATCACAATCCGCAGTCTGTGGTCGTGCTGTGCTTGGGTTTTCCCGTGAACGATGAAGTCATCTATAAAGACGCATACTCCTTTGCACTCGGCTACAACGTCTTCTATTATGCGCTGAAATATTTCGGGCGCGCAGTTGATCCCAAAAAACAGCCTTTTGTACCTGTACAACCCTGCGCTGGATATAAAGGTTGTTATCCCTCGTGACCCCTCGTCGAGCTCAATCTGGTGGAACGCAGAGCGAAGGTCCAACTTACTGAACACAGTGCTTCCTCGTAGTTTCCGGCGTTATCTCTTCAATGGTTGGTATCATGTGTCGCTCCCGTACAATTGCAGCGTTTGGCAACCTCATGTCGACACATAGTCGCAGCTTACCTGAATTGGTCTGAGTCAACACCACCGGTGAAACCCACTCTGCTGGTTCACGCACCTCCTCTATAAGGTCATTAGCTAGGAGTTCTTCTATTTTCTCACTTACTTTCGTCTTTAGCTGTTGATGCGTGTTCCTGACTGGCAATGCCACTGGTGTGACATCTGTCTTAATGCAAAGTTTCAACTTAAAATCTTTAAGCTTACCTACGCCGGTGAAGACAGTTGGGAATTCTTCTTTAACCTTTTGCAGCGTAGTCTTTTCTTGCAGTGTAGAATTCTTGAGTGTAGAATTCTCTTGCAGTGTAGAATTCTCTTGCAGTGTAGAATTCTCTTCTTGGGTGGGCCTGGAACTTATTGCATTCAGAGGAAACCCGGTTTTTAAAACGCCCAGGTCTCTGGCAGAACTAGCTCCCAAGAGCGGTACTCCGTCACCGTCTACCACGTAAAATATTGTTTCTTGGCCCTTTTCCCCTCCAATTTTCACTTCTGTGGTGAATTTGCCTAATACTTTAAGGGTTTGGGTACTCCCAAAGGATAAATGTTTTTTGTAGTAACTGTACATTTCCCCTTGATTTTATTCTGCTTGCAAGTCTCCCATGTCTTCCTATCTAGGACATTACAGGAAGCCCCCGAATCAATCATCAGCTTAATTGAAACACCTCCCACCTCAGCTTTTATGAAGCAATCTTTATGCCCGATCTCCCCTCTAACAGCAAAGGTGTAACCTTGGGCTTCTTCTTCTTCTCCTTCATTTAAATTATGGACTTTGGACCCCATTTTCCGTGAAGAATCATTTTTATCTTGTCTATTTCCATGTTTGTCACCCTTGGTTTTACATGTTTTAGCAAAGTGCCCCTCAATACCGCACTTCATACATTTCCTCCCTCTAGCGGGACATTTCGCGTCGCGCGCGAGATGGATGGTATTACCGCATCGATAGCATGCTAGCCTCGAGCCAGGCCGACCGGAACGCCGGTTGCTTGACTGGCCGGGCGATGACGTCACCCGTGCAACGTTCTCAGCCTCGCCGAAACTAGCACGTTGTGTGCAGGCTTCAATTGCTCTTGCGATCTCTTGAGCCCTATCAACAGTTAGCCTGTCTCCCTCTTTAATGAAATCTTTACGTACCTCGGGTAATCGGCATTTCTCCCTCAGTTGGTCTAGGATATTATCTTCCTCTTTATCCCCAAAGTCACAGTAACAGCTCTGGCCTCTCAGACGCGTAATAAACTGGGCCACCGTTTCCTCGCCCTGCGCCATTGCGCGGAACACTTGGCGCTGGTGGGCGAAGCAGGTTTGAGGTTTGAACTGTTCGTCCAACACAGACTTGCATTTAGCATATTCACACTCACCCGTGGCTACTTCTCGGCTCGCCGACGGAAGTGCAAACCAGATGTCTTGTACAGCCGCCCCCGCTACGTGTAGTAGTAGAGCCCTTTGTCTTAGTCCTGAAGTTATGCCCTTCGACAAGACGTACAAGTCAAACGCCCTGAGCCAGCGGTCCCATCGCTGTGAGGTGCTGGTGTGGTCCACGCCGGGTACGAAAGGTTTGATGCTGGAGTTCTCTGAATCCATTGTAGCTTACGTTACACGCTCGCTCGTATTGGAACACTGTTGTACACTACCGAATTCAATCACTGTTTCGTGTATAACATCGAATTGAATCACGCTTTTTTTTTCGTCGCCAATGTAATGAACTCACTTGACAAGGTTTAGCTTCTTGCATCCATCTTTATTCACTACCTCACTTTGGTCAGTCAGTGCTGCCAACTTACACACACACATTCAATACACTACAACGTCTAAGCAGGTTAATTTAAATTATGAAGCGTGCCTAGATAATATTGGAACCAACTTGCAACCAGCCTCTTTTAGTACTAAGGTTTTTGAATCCGGTCTTTCAGACCATCTAGCACAGAGCATTACATTTAAATACAACGTGAGCAGTGAATTAGCAATGTGTCCTTCCACAACTAAACGAACCTTTTCTAAAAAGAATCTTAATTTCTTTTAATCATATCTTCAACAAGAAAGCTGGACTGTTTGCAAAACTGCAGAATCAACAGCACAGCAGTTTAATCTTTTTCTCTGTACGTTCCAACGCCATTTTAACATGGCTTTCCCAGTAACTACAAAAAAATGTGTGGCAACTAAAATGTCTTGGATTACTAAGGGTCTTAGAATTGCAAGTAAAAATAAGAGGCTACTGATCGAATTGTCAAAGAAATCAGATAGTGAGGTACTTCACAACTATGTGAAATCTTATATCCAGATATTTAAAAACTAGTGATAGCAGCAAAGAAAGGTGACTTACAATCTCATAAGTAACTCAGACAATATTGCAAAAACATCATGGAATGTAATTAACAGGGAACTAGGAAGAAAAATAAATGCTCCTCAGTCATATAAGATTGAACTTGATGTTGATGGTAGAACCACAATCCGGAGGACGTAGCAAATATTTTTAATAAGTTTTTCCTCAACGCGGCATCTTTGAACATTCCAAATAAATATGCAAGTGACGCAGAAGCTATTAAACTGCTGAACAATACAGGCCCGCCTGTATATAATTCAATATTTCTCTACCCAGTCACGAACTCCGAAATTCTCTTTCTTCTTATCCAATTAAACAACAAAAATTCTTCGGGGTTGGACGACTTTCCAAACTTTATAATAAAGAAATATGCTGCTTATCTTTCTGAACCCCTTTGTAAACTTAATCAATTCCTCGCTGGAATCTGGTATTTTCCCGGATGACCTAAAAATCTCTAAAGTGATTCCCCTGTTCAAAAAAGGAAAAAGAACTTCCCCAGATAACTATAGGCCTATGTCACTTCTCCCAGTGTTTTCTAAAATTTTGGAACGTGTCATGCACAATAGGTTGATTAGTTTTCGGGATAAGTATAAACTACTGTCACCAAATCAACATGGATTTCGTAAAAACAAATCGACAATGACTGCAATAACTAATTTCACAGATTATATATACAGAACACTGAACTTGAAGGAACATGCAGTTGGTATTTTTTGTGACCTAAGCAAAGCATTTGACTGTGTAAATCACAACATTTTACTACAAAAATTAGATTTCTATGGCATTAGAGGCAAGGCTAATGACTGGTTCAAATCCTATCTAAGTAACAGAAAACAAAAAAACTTGTATTAAACAAGTCGATAATAATAATAGTGAAACCAAATACTTTTCTGAGTGGGGGGATGTTAAGATAGGGGTCCCTCAAGGTTCTATTCTAGGACCTCTTCTTTTCATTATTTATATTAATGACATGCCGGGCAACATTGCTGCAGACTTATTAACTCTCTTTGCAGATGATTCAAATGTAGTGTTAAAAGATACTGACTTGGATACCTTGCTAAGAAAGGCACACATTGTTATGGAAGAAATTAATAATTGGTTTTTGGCAAATTTTCTATCTCTGAATCCAACCAAAACTAAGGTTGTACACTTTAAAAATAAGCATTCACCCCCTCAGGATATAGCTTTAAATGTGCAAAACGTATTGCTTGAGCAAAATTCGCATGTGCCTTTTCTAGGTATTCAGCTTGATGAAAATCCTGACTGGTACAACCATATCACTGCCTTATGCAATAAATTATCAAGCTGTTGCTATGCAATCAAAATCATGTCAAAAATTGCCAATATAAAGACTTTAAAACTACAATATTATGGAATGTTTCACTCAAAAATGAATTACGGCATACTTTTCTGGGGTAACTCTTCACTCTGGGAAGCTGTCTTCAAATTACAAAAAAGCAATTAGAAATATACTACATCTTAATCAGAGAGAATCATGCAAAACTCACTTCAAAAACTTAAAAATAATGACTATGCCCTGCTTATATATCTTTCAATTATTGGTATTCATTAAGAGTAATATACATAACTTGGAAACAAATATGGACGTACATGACTATAATACTAGACAAAAAAACTTGCTGAGAATACACAGACAAACATCAACACAGTGCCAAAAAAATCCCGTGTCCCAGGGTACCTTACTTTGCAATGCTCTGCCTGTCGAGATAAAAGACTCCACTAGCATACATTTATTTAAATATAAGTTAAAAAATATGCTAACTGATGAATGCTTTTACTCCGTCCAAGAATTCAAAGAAAGGTTCATATGCACTGAGTAATTTATTGTGCCGTAAATTAAATGTAATTATGTAATTGTGTATTGTACATGTAATGACGTTGTGGATGTAGTTATGTTGGCTATTCATTATTTAGCCTACATAATTGCATTTGCAATGGGTCATTGCATTATTTGTATTTTTAATCATATCATGTATCACCATTAGTCTATTCTATTTAAGTTATAACCTGTACTCACCCCTTCAAATCTTCACACATCTCGTTAGAGATTAAGACTGACTGTATTACATTCTTGTCTGATGATGAATAAATCTTATCTGATCTATCTTATCTATCTTATCTTATCAGCTGCTGGCAAGATATTCACTTCAGCGCCTGTATCGAGCTTGAATTTTACCTCTCGCCCACCTAGTAGGATGTTAGTATAACATGCAGTTTTACCTGACTGAGTTTTATTAACTTCAGTCACTAAATACTCATTCTCATCAAGAACAACTTCTTTTACTTTCTTTTTCTTATTAGCAAAACACGCACTGCTAAAATGATTTTGCTTTTTGCAATTAAAACACTCTTTCCCAAAAGCTGGGCACTTTTTAACATCGTGTCTCCTACCACAGTTTTTACAGTCAAATTCTAGTCCTTCTGATTTAGACTTGTCTTGATCTGGTTTACTGTATTTTTGATTTTTTCCGTTGCTTCAAGAACTGGCTTTAGGCCTATGCCTAGTAGAGATAATGTTCACCTCACCTGTGTCTGCTTCCCCGCGTAATTGCTTTACCTGGCGCTGCGACAACTCGGCTGCTCGACATGTGGCGATTGCTTTATCCAGCGAAATGGGGCCTTCTCGGAGGAGTTTCTCCTGTAGTCGCTTGTCCCACATCCCGAATAGTAGCCTTGCACGTGTCAGGTTGTCAGTTTGGTCTCCAAACTCACAGGTGGCTGCCTTTGTCCTTAGCTCGGTGAGAAAGGTTTCAAAAGGTTGTCCTTCCTTTTGACTTGAAAGAAATTGAACGGTTCAATCATCACGTTCACTTTAGGAAGGCAGTGTTCTTCAAACTTCCGTAGGACTGCATTGTACTTGATTCGGTCTTCCTCATTTTCATACGTGAAATTGTAATAAATTTGCCGTGCATCAGGGCCCAACAAATTTATTAGCATTGCAATTTTCCTTCTATCCGGTTTTGTACTGTGCCCTGTGGCTTCTAAATACGTTTCGAAATCTGCTTTCCAAACTCTCCATGGAACATTTGGATTGTCTTTGATTTTTAACGGTGTATGTGCGTGAAACCCTTCCATGTTGTATGGTTGTCCGTTTTAACCTAGCTTCCAGGGCGTGGTTGTGTATTTTACACGTAATTTAAGCACAATTATTATAATTTCACTAAAACTTACTCTCGATCTGACTGACACCATATATTATATGTAACATCACTATTGTAGTGGTCGGATGACAAAGGATTACACAAATAAACACGGATGATTAAGAAAACTATTTTATTATTGAGTTGCAAGCTACATGATGCAATCTGGAAGATGAGCAGTTGGTACAACAACTGGGCAGCCCGATCTAGTTTATACAATACCTAGGATGCGGGCGAAGCCATCTAATCTAGTTTCTACTTCTAGTAAGATGTGGGCGGAGCCCATATATGACAGAATTATTTTCTTGAACTTGGAGGTCAGGGGACGGAACAAGCCTCACCGAAATGAAAATTTGTAAATTCCCGGCACCCCCGCCAAAAATATTATATCTCTATGGTACTGGGTACTCCCGTACCTTGTTTGTTGCTAGTGTTTATACTATAACGTATCAGCGTTTGACGTCAACGAATTACAAATTTGTAATAACTGACAACGTGTAGCTCGACCTCCGTTTCAATTCGTTAGCCATTGTCCGCCATCTTTTCCTTTTCAACACGTACGTGCACCTGTCAATTATACGCTCCCAAGCTCTGGTCAGGCCTGGCGTTCTAGGTTCAATCTATGCACTATAATGGCTGGTTCCCCTGTAAGCGAATGTAGGCCTATCCAATACAACATCACGTTACATCTAACAAGGTGTGCTGTCTAAACGCATACTTTACACCGACGATGATTAGTTTATACGACCCGACTATACACATCGTTATCTGTGGTTATGATCAGTTCTAATATCCACACGTTCTTGACACGCCCTCCGCTTAACTTGGGTAAATAACTTGCTGGTTGCGTGGCAACAAAGTACCACATAGGAGGAGCGAATCTTTTCACATAATAATTCAAAAGATAAATAAAATATACCATCACTTACCAACACCCACCTCGTTCCATTCATACGAAAAATATTTAAAGTTTATTTTAATGATTCCAAAACACACCCATGAGTGAATTGAGGTTGGCTGCCCCGGGGAGGAATGGAGGTAGACCTACGCAAACAAACACACGGGATCATGTTGGCCCTAAGTGGAGTTAAGATCGATTGGGGGGAGTGGAGGGAAGATCTCGAGATCAGGGGGCATTGGAACTTTATAGATCTAAAAGAAAATCCTTTCACACCGAAAAATACACGGTTAAAACAATTGCACGCACTCCGACAATGATCCGTAAGGCTACCATAGTGACAGAGTTGTGTACTTACGTTTTTGTTTTGCATAGTGTTTGTCAAGATTGTAGTGCGCTAGCGGTTTCTTTCAAATCTTCGTGAATAGGGTTCCCTATCATGTACTTGTCAAAGGTACAATAAGGCAAATGATTGCTTAGGCTGCCGTAAAGAATTTGTGTTTTTCTACTTATTACTCTAAAAACATACTTTCAACCCTTCGGTAGGCCGGGTTATGTGATGCTTTGTTTGTGTGTTGCGTGGAGTGGTCGATGTTTTTATCCCGTTTGGTGACAGTAGTAGGAGCTGAGTGCGTGCGTCCGCTGAGAACCTCGGTGAGATCTTACGTGAATAAAGCTCTAGAAGGGGCTGCACGAACTTGGAGAAAACTATAATACACTTGTATCTTGTTGTATGTAATAAAAATAAAATAAAATAAAATAAAATAAAATATAATAATACAAAAGAGAGAAAGAGAAGAAAAATGTTGTGGCTCGTTGGTCTTGTGGTTAGCCTACCTGCTTCCAAAGCAGAAGGTCCAGGGTTCGATTCCCGCCAAAGCCAGAAGTTTTTTAACTTGTGATTTGGACTCGAGTCCATCAATACTTGTATTAGGTGTATGTAAACGGTGACTTTGGAGCCGTCCTAGCAACAAAGCACATAATAAATTCAGAGTTGCTCTGCATCGACCTTGTTGATTCTGGCGTTGTTCCGCGGATGTTTACACTTTTCATAACACAGATTGCTAAATTTTTTTGTTAAAAAAATTAATCTTTGGTTCGTTATCGCCCACACTCGTCGATTGCTTCGGGGCCTACAGGGTTGGTTCGGTTGTTTTGGTTTACTGATGGACTTGATTTTCAAACTAATAGCTTAAAAAAAGTGAAGCCATAAGTGGGGTGGAAGGGGGGTGGGGGGGGGGAATGTAAAATTTTTAAATGCTTTTTACCAAAACCCAAATTTTAAAAAATTTAAAAATAATTTTGTGTTGTTTTGAAGAAAATTTAAAAAAAAATTGTAACATTGAATTTTTTAAAAAAAATTTTCAATATACTTGAAAACACGTTGATGGTGGTAAATCACAGACGGGTTTAGCGTAATGGGGGGCCCCCCCCCCAACCCCCGTCAGGGCTGCGCCCCTGGACCCCGCTCCTACACGACTATCCGTGATTGTGTGTTTCCCGCCCGATGAAGCACTACACTTACTTAATGTGTGTAAAAGACGATGTACATTATGACTGTTAGGTTTTGCTTGAACGAATCATACTAAGAAATGTTTTTTATATTTGAAAATTTGGGAAAAAAACAAGTAATATATATATATATATATTATGTTATATCGCAGACTTACACGGATTGAATATGCACACATTGTATTTTCGGATAGTCCGTGTGGTTTTATTTTTATTTATTCCAACGTTTCGGGTAGTTCTCCCTGCCCATCTTCAAGGAAATTAAACATAAAACAATATAAAAAACAGACAAAACCTTACTTCATAACAAACACTGCAACTAGATAGATAGCAAAACTAAATAGCTTAGAAAACATAGGTAGGGCCTACTCATGACAAATTATACAACCATCTGAAGCCATCAACTATTACTGTTTAGATGATCTCAGCGTACGAGTAGATGGCTCAAGGGGTTCTTGTTGAGTCTTGCTTCTCTTGTCAGCTCTTGGGGAGGACGGACTGCAGACATTTCCATAAAAGAGTTTTGGGGGTTGAACTTTACAGCCTTGCAAAACATGTTTCCATGTGGCTGGAAGTTTTTTGGCACATCCCGTGTGTTCATGTTGTGTTTCCGCTTCTCCATCTCCACCGCCTCTCTTACGATACGGGGCACCTCATGTTCAACTTTGGCTAGGGTATTAGCTTCATTAAAGTTAATCCAGTGTTCCTTTAAATATTGCTACATAATAAAAAAACTTAATTTCCCACCTAAGAGCAGTGGAAAAAAGTTTTTTTTTCAATTAATTGTTAAATAGTATTTTACTATGTTCTATTTTTAATGGGGTCCTTTTTAAATGGTGCTCCGGGGTTTTTATACAAAAAATTGGTTTTTTACGGTAAAAATTTTGTTAATTAAATGTGGGTATTAATTTTGCAAATAAAATGCTTTCCATCCGAAAAGGGCGCAAAATGTTTCGACTTTTGGGTTCCTTGTGTGATATCCCGGGTGGGGCATTTTAAAATTAAAGTTAGGCTTTGTTCCAATCCAATTTTGTGGTTTGGTTTTTAAAAAACCGGATACCCGGAAAAAACCTCCCCCCAAAAATTTAGTGGTTTTTTTTTTTTATGTCAACCAAAATATGCATCATAAAAAGAGATGTTCTATATTGTTTGTTTTTGGGAAAATTAAAAAACCATGAATATGGTATTTATTTTTTGGTTACATTTTTCAATTTTTTCAATTAAACGTTATACACAGAAAAGTTTGTTAAGAGGAAAAAGTTAAAAATTACTGGCATGAAAAAGTTAATTTTTTTCCTTTAGTGGATATGCCCTTTGGGCCGTCCGGGTAGGCTAAACTTAAATTCAAAAAAGTTTAATTGCTTTTGAAATTAAAAAATTTCCCAATTGGTTTAATTTTGGGTTTTCATATTGTTTTTAAATCCAAATTTAAACATAAAAAGAAACATGAAAATAATTGATAAAAGCGACAGCAAAGGAAATTCAACCTACCCCGCAAAAAAACTTCGGGAAAATTTTTTTTTTTTTTTCCCCGCTTTGTTTTTGTTATTCCAAAGGGATTGGATCGTGTTTTTTTCTTATTTAGGGTGTTGTTTTGGGACAATCAAAAGAAATTTTTCCCCCCAAAAATTTGTCCTTTTTTTTTTTTTTTTTTTTTTTTTTTCCGTCTTTTTGGCCGATTCGCAAACGGTTGGGTTTTAGAATTTAATCTTTCCGGGAACTTAGAGGTGATGTGTTTTTGGGAAAAAATTGAAAAATTATTTCCATAAAATAGGGTTTTTTAGTTTTTTTTCATTTTTAGTGCGATATTTTCGTCACATTTGGGCCGATTCTGACCAAACGGGTGGGGCTACAAACGTTCAATTTCACATGGACATTAAATTATGTGTGTAAGTACCTTTTAAAGAAAAAGTTGAAAAATTAGCAGAATCTAAGAATAAAGGTTTTAATATAGTTTTTTTAATTTTAAAATCATTTTTCCCAAAATACGTTTTAAACCCAAATGACTACAACCTTCAGATTTAAAAAGGACATTAAGGAAAGGTGAAGCATTTTGCAAAAAAAAATTTAAAAAAAACGTCACCATCAAAGGATTTTGGTTTTTTGGGTTTATTCAATTAACAATAGTATTGAACAATTTAGTTTTTTTCATTTTTTTGGGAAAAAAATGACAGCACGAAACAAAACTTACAAAAAACCTACCATCAACGCAGGGGATTTTAGCGTTTTCTAGTGTACACACACCTTTTTTTAGATTGTTTTTGTTTTACGAATAAATAAATGCTCATTTAAGTGCAAAGAAACATCCCCCCTTGCCTGATGTGTTCGCCTCCGGGGACGCCATATGGCATCTTTAAGAAAAAATTTATATGTTATTGTTAAAAGGGGTTTAAAATTTTTTGGGTAGCAGCGAAGGAGCGAAGAAATTAATCATTGAAACATTTTACCCCAATTTTTTTTTTGATTTTTGTTTGGTTTTTCGTCACTTTTGTGGCCGATTCCTGCCAAAGGGGTTGGTTTTAAAAATTTAACTTTCTGTTCCCAAATTAAAGGGTGTATATTTTTGGTTGAAAAAATTTTTTCATGAAAGGTTTTAATTTTTTTTTCAATTTTTAGTGCGATATTTTCGTCACATTTGGCCGATTCTGCCCAAACGGGTGGCTACAACGTTCAATTTCACATGGACTTAAGTTATGGTGTGAAGTACCTTTTTAAAGAAAAATTGAAAAATTAGCAGAATCTAAGAATAAAGGTTTAATATAGTTTTTTAATTTTAATCAATTTTTCTTTACTTTTTGGACATTGCCCAAACTACCTACAACTTAAAAATTCCCCGGGCAAAGGGAAAAGGGGAAGAAACCAAAAAGAAAAAAAATTAAAAAAAGTCGAATCCACAAAACGGTTTTAGGTTTTTAGTTTATAACACAAACCTTTTGAAAATTTTTTTTAATATAAATCAAATGTCTTTTTTGTTGAAATAAAAATAAAAACCACCCCTTGACATTCCCAAACGCTGTCGTCTCCTATATGGCCATTCTTGCAAAATATTTAAAAATTTTTTTTAAATTTAAACATTTTTTGTTAGTAAAACCCAAAATTCAATAATGCCCCAATTTGGGCCCCAATTTTTTTTTTTTTGTTTTTGTTTTTTTTTTTTTTTTTTTTTTTTTTTTTCCTCTTTTTTTTTGTTGTTCCGGAAAAAGGTATGCCAATTTTTAACTTAAAATTTAAAAAAAGGGGCTTTTTTTTTTTTTTAGTGTATCATTTTTTGGGTGAAAAGAAATATGTTTTAATTTTATTATCTACATTTTGTTTTTCATTTTTATGCAAAAAAAATTTCGTTACATTTGGGTTTGACCAACGTGGGCCCCCAAGTCTATAGCATGGAAATTTAAGATTTGGTTTTGGGTATTTTTGAAAGTTAAAAAATTGCATCTTGAAATAAATTTTTTAAATATTAAAATTTTTTAATTTTTAACCCCAAAATTATTCGAAAAAACCATTGGCCATTTTGACAAAACGTGGGAAAACACTTCAGTTTTTTTTTTTGGAATTAATTTTTTATTTTAGTTCCCTTTTGGAAAAATTAAAAAGTTGGCGAATCCCAGAAACAAATTTTTAAATTTATTAGTTTTTTGGGTTTTACTTTAACAAGTATAACAATAGAAACTTGACAGCAATCATTTACAATGCTTTCCCAAAAAGCACTTGCAAAGGAAAAGTGCAAACAAACGCAAAAAACTCAAACAAAAAACTTACAAAAAACCGCTCATCCATCAACGCGGCGGGACTTTAGCGTTTTCTTAGTGTAATGGGTTTATATTAGGCATGCATTATTATTGGATGAGCGAAGCGAAAACTTCAATTTCACCGACCCCCCAAAAAATTTAGCTCGGGTGTTTTTTTTTTTTTTTTTTTTTTTTCCCGTCTGTTTGTTCGCTCTCTACCGGGCAAACGGCATATCCGATCTTGATGAAAATTTGAGGGGACCTTCAAAATCTCTGAACTTAGAGATGTATTGTTTTTGGGCATAATCGAAGAATTATTTCTCATGAATATCGTACTTTTACGATTTTTTTCGATTTTTAATGCGATATTTTCGTGCCATTCGGGCCGATTCTGACCAAACGGGTGGGGCTACAACGGTCATATTATACATGGACATTAAGGTTGTGGTGATGTAGTACCTTATGAAACAAAAAGTTGAAAAAGTTAAACAGAATCTATAGAAATAACGCTTTTAATATAAGTTTTTTACGGTTTAGTGCGATATTTTCGTGCCATTTGGGCCGATTCTGACCAAACGGGTGGGGCTACAATGGTCATATTGTACATGGACATTAAAGTTATGGTGATGTAGTACCTTTTGAAAGAAAAAGTTGTAAAAGTTAGCCAGAATCCATAGAAATAAAGCTTTTAATATTAGTTTTTTACGGTTTAGTGCGATATTTTCGTGCCATTTGGGCCGATTGTGACCAAACGGTGGGCTACAACGTTCATATTAAACATGAACATTAAGGTTATAGTGATGTAGTACCTTTTGAAACAAAAAATTTAAAAAGTTAGCCAGAATCCATAGAAATAAAGCTTTTAATATAAGTTTTTACGGTAAATATAACCCAAAATACAAAAAATTGTAAAAAAAAAAAACGGCAGCCAAGCTCTCCTTCCAAAGTCTTCGGCTGTGAATGCTGTGAGATATAGAAGTTGAGCCAAGCATTTCATTCTTTCTCCCTAGTTTCGCATTGAAAATAAGTTAAAGTGGACTTCACGGGAAGATTGGTCCGCAGGTACCAAGAATTTCCTCCCTTCTTTACCACCACCACCTTCTTGGCCCGAGTAGAATGGACAAGAGGTAGATCGTATCTATTGTAATAGTTGCTCGACCCTTCTATTGATGGTCTCGAAACCATCCAATTGAATTATTTTTGCTTGAATAGAGTTAAATCCTTCCTTCCTTTCATGACGTAAACTGTTGTTATTTACCTTTCAAATGCCCTTTAATGTTAATGATTTTAACTTAAATGTTTCACTGAAGTAAAAATCAAACACAAAAAAGTTTTGAATGCTAAAAATTGATTGAAAACTAGAACTTAATAGTATAATATAAAACACACTTCTTCATCAGAAATGCTAAGAATATTTTGTAAACATTGTTAGTTCTCGATCAATTTTTTGCGTTTAAAAACATTTTCGTGTTGATTTTATTTTAGGGGAAAAATTAAATTTAAAATCATCAACATTTAAGAACATTTAAAAGGTAAATTACAACAGTTTATGTAATGAAAGAAAATTAATTTATCTCTATTCAGGGTTTAGAGACCATCAATAGAAGGGTCGAGGATAGGTAAGATCTAAATCTTGTGCACTCTGCCCGTCCGAGGAAGGTGGTGGTGGTAAAGAGGGGAGGAAATTCCTGGTACCTGCGGACCAATCTTCCCGTGAAGTCCACTTTAGATCATTTCGCCTGTTGACGAGCGCCAAGCCAACCATTTTCGTGGTAAAAAAAGTTAAAATTTTAAACTCAAAATCATGAAAAAATTACTTGGCCATTGACTTTTTAGAGTCTTCGTACCAAAATCAATAGCCAAGGTAATTTTTTATTTATTTTGAGGTTGAAAATTTTAACTTTTTTACCACGAAAATGGTTGCTTGGCCTCGTCAACAGGCGAAATGATCTTACTTCTTTTCAATGCGAAACTAGGGAAAAGAATGAAATGCTTGGCTCAACTTCTATATCTCACAGCATTCACAGCCCAAGACTTTGGAAGGAGAGCTTGGCTGCCGTTTTTTTTTTACAATTTTTAATTTTTGGGGGGATATCACATTTTTTGTTGTTTGTTTCATATCAAGGCTTAACATGTGAAATACGTGTAAAGGTGGATACAGTGCGTTTAAAACAGATTGTCTAGAAACAAAAGCTAACATTTTTTTGTTTACAATCTGTAGGCCTATTGGCAAAATTCAATGTTTTTATTATATTTATATGGTTATTAAAAGTCGTCTTGGGTTTTTGTGTGAATGATTTGTTGGCGACTATAACACATTGAGCATAATTTTAACCCGCAATTAAATATTAAAAATTGTAATAAATACAACATAACGTTTTCCAAAGTAAAGAGTGGTAGGGAACAGTGGGGGTTAAATATCGCTTGTCTCCTCGTGGATTATTATGTTTCATATTATTATGTACCACCATGCCAAATTTCATGCTGATAACTCATTCGGGACCTTTATGGTGAATGCTGGAAACCAAGGTAAAAATAATATAAACTATTAGGATGGGGGTTGAAAAGTGTTGTTTAGGAAATGGGAATAGGGTTATTGGGTTAAAACACATTTTAAAAAATAATTTACTAATTTGAATAAAATACAATTTTGGGTTAGAGCTATGAATTATTCCAATTTTAGAGGATGATTTAGGGATGTTGGGGGTGGAATATCGCTTGCAAACGCGACGAATTATTTTTCATATTAGTATGTAACATCATGCCAAATTCCATGCTGATAACTCATTAGGTTGCCTTTTAGGGGGAATGCTGGAAATCAGGTAAAAATAATATAAAAATATAAGGGATGGGGGTTGAAAATGTGGTTTAGGAAATGAGAATAGGCCGATTGGGTTAAAACACATTAAAACATAATTTTAATAACCACCTTATTTAAATATATAACATCAATTTTAGATTAGTGGGTATGAATTATTCCAATTTAAGGGGGGGTTTTAGGGTGGAATATCGCTTGCCTCCCCGGCGGATTATTTTTCATATTATTATGTACCATACTGACAAATTTTATGATTATATCTCATTAGGTGCCTTCGTGGGGAATGCTGAAAATCAAGATAAAAATAATATAAACTATTAGGGATAGGGGTTGACAAAATGTGGTTTTTATAATGAAAATATGCCGATTGGGTTAAAACACCATTAAAACAAAGTTTAATAACTAATTTAAATAAAAATTTCAATTTTAGTTTTGAGCTATGAATTATTCCAATTTGAGGGGATTATTAGGGGTTTGGGGTGGAATATCGCTTGCCTCTCGGCGAATGATTTTTCATATCAGTATGTAGCATCATGTCAAATTCATGCTGATAACTCATTTGGGGGCCTTCATGGTGAATGTTGGAAATCAAGGTAAAAATAAAATAAAATATTTGGGAGGGGGGTTGAAAAAATGTGACAAAGGAAATGAGAATAGGCCGATTGGGTTAAAGCACATTAAAACATAATTTAATAACATGAATAAAAAATCAATTTTGGTTTTTGAGTTAAGAATTATTCCAATTTTAGGGGATGATTTAGGGGGTGTTGGGGTTGGAATATCGCTTGCTTCTCGGGGAATTTATTTTTATTTTTAGTATGACCATCATGCCAAAATTTTATGCTGATAACTCTTAGGTGCCTTCATGGGGAATTCTGGAAATCAAGGTTAAAATAATATAAACTATAAGGGATGGGGTTGAAAAAATGTGGTTTTGGAAATGGAATAGGCCGATTGGATTAAAACACATTAAAACATAATTTTAATAACTAATTTGAATAAAACATCAATTTTAGATTAGAGCTATGAATTATTCCAGTTTTAGGGGGTGTTGGGGGTGGAAATCGCTTTAAATTTTTATTTTTTTTTTATATTATTATTACCATCATGTTTAAATTTCATAAATAAACTCTAAGGGCCTTTCTTGGGAAATCTGAAATCTAAGTAAATAATTATAACTATTAAAGGGTGGGGTTGGACAAATGTGGTTTAATAATGAAATAGGCGATTGGGGTTAAAAAATACAATAAGAAATAAAATTTTAAAAAACAATTGAAAATAAAAATTCAATTTTGTTAAACTTTATGATATATTTTTTAATTTTTGGGATATTTTAGGGGGTGTTTGGGGGTAAAATATTGCTTGTCTCTCGGGGGAAGTTTTGTGAGTCTGAGGTACATCTAAGTGTGGTTCAAGTTTCTAGTTCTAAGATGTACGTTTTCCCCTTAGGCTCTTATTCCTCTCTGTCAGAATCCACTACCCCCCCCCCCCCACCAACCAACCACCGACCAATCAGCCGGACGATCATCGTCGATATTTACGCACTTTTTTAAAAACAAAACGGGCTATCGGATCGGGTGATTTTTTTTTGGTATGTCATGGACCACATATCAGGTCATATACCGAGTTTCAAGATTGTAAATCTTTCGGGACGGCGTGTGCTGATAGCTGAAAACCCCCCAACTCGGATAGCTGTAAACAGGGTCGAGTTAGTCATCGCCTTCTAGCAGTCGCGTGCGCTTGGCTGCGGGCGAACGACCGTCGCCCTAGATACCAAGTGACAAGAAACAATAGAAACTTGACAACAATCACCTACAATGCATAGGCAGCAAAGCAAAGCACTTGCAAAAGTAAAGATATCCCACGCAAACCAAAAACTTTAAAAAAAAGCTCATCCATCAACGCGGCGGGACTTTAGCGTTTTCCTAGTTATTATAATAATTTTTCTTAGTGTTTATACTTTTGATATAGGGCTATTTGATTACTTTTTATAATCATCCCTTTTTTATCTCCGAGTAACATTCGCCATTTCATTGTCACCATTTATTTTATTTGATGTAGTTGTAGTTAGGGTCTTTGTAAAATGGTACTAACGAGCTGTATACGACTTTTAATAATAAATAAATAAACATATTATGGTACCATGATTATGTTGGCTAGCAATTGGTAACCTTGTTACGTGGTGACCAACAGGTAGCCAACTGTTTGCCATATGGCTATCACTTGGTATACATATGGTGACGCGTTGGCTAGCATTTGGTCACCCAGTTTCATGTTGCCAACTGGTAGCCAAGAGTTTGCCATATAGCTAGCACTTAGTGAACACATGGTGACCTGTTGGCCAGCATTTGGTTATATTTCCCGTCAGGTAGCCATGTGGTTACTTATTCCATACTGTTTGGCCACCAAATGGTAATCATCAGTTCAATAGAAATTTCATTGGATACCTCTGGCTTCTACTTGGTGACTACTTGGTTATCAAAATTAGGCTGTGGATATCACTAGGATATTAGTTTGCTACCATTTGGTTACCAATATTTTCTGTAAGGGATGTGTGTCTTAATAAATAACATTGAATTAAATTGAGTTTTTGAACGGATAGCTTATCCGACAGATAACCATTTGTTACAGTTAACGTGCCTTATTAATTGTTGATTGTATAACCGGCCCTAATGCGTTTTCCTAGTAATAAACTGCACAATTAAAGGATTCTGGAAACGACTTTTTAGAATATATAAACTTTCCAATATTTACCTATTTTATCAACAGAAGTATTCCATTTATTACTAGCGTTAGGAAGGTTAGTGTTAGCAAGGATTTGAAAGTTTAATTCGAAATGTAGTGGTATAAATCCCTAGAAACATGTCATAAAATGTGTCAAAGCTACTATTCGCGATGTCGGTTACACTTATTGGGTATTAATTTCATATCACAAAATCGTTTATTAAATATTTGCATCACGTTCCTGCAACTATTATAAATCTTGCAACATCATCGTCATCGTCATCGTCATCGTCATCGTCATCGTCATCGTCATCGTCATCGTCATCGTCATCGTCATCGTCATCGTCATCGTCATCGTCATCGTCATCGTCATCGTCATCGTCATCATCATCACATCATCACATTCATCATCACATTCTAATTCCCTGATAATCGTGACAACGGACCAACACTTTCTAAAGGTCGGATTCCTATGCGACGGCTGAAACTACTATAGCCGCACGGCTTTAGCCGCGCGTTTAGAGTCGCGCGATCAGAGCCGCTTGTTCAAATTCCTATGCCGCGACTCTTGTTTCAGTCGCCACGTGTTTAGCATGGAGGAAACACTGTTGGTAGCATATTTTCTTGAAGAAGAGGAAGTGGAATAATTGTTACTAAATATGCTAAATCAATTCAAAAGAAGTGACCCTAAAACAATGTACTTGGCGAGGGAGGAGGAGGGATTTCAAAGTATTCTAATACAGAGACATCTTTTGGACGATGCATCAGTGTTTAGGAAATTTTTCCGCTTGAATATTGTTGTTTCATTGTAGTTTCAGTCGTCGCATAGGAATCGTACCTTTAATCTCCATTGTATAATAGTTGTTTGTTTGCGTTGGTGTGAATTACGCGCCACTAATCGCAGCAAGAAATTATCTAGAATCATTTAACTAAATGACTACAATGACCACTCTATATGCAAGCATGCACATGTGGTTTTCTGTTAGTATTCAAGCAAGGCAAGCATGGCAATGGCAAATGTCACCATCTCTAACGATGTATATTACTTTAAGAATGTAATGTTTGCGAAGATGGAATGACCTTCCAGAGGAAGTATTAATTTCCTTGTCCACGGATGTTTATGGGTATTCGAATGAGTTATGTTGCGAGCGTGTCCCTAGCCACACCTTCCTTGTCGTTGCACAGGGTTGCATTGTGCTGCATCCTAATGCATTGCACAAGCGTGAGACTACATTGTGTAGGGGGAACAGGTGATGTCTACGTCTATGTCTAGACTATCATACGATGTGTCACGACTCACACGACAGTACTCGTTGCAAGATTTATAATAGTTGCAGGAAAGTGATGCAAATATTTAATAAACGATTATGTGATATGAAATTAATACCCAATAAGTGTAACCGACATCGCGAATAGTAGCTTTGACACATTTTATGACATGTTTCTAGGGATTCTTACCACTACATTTCGAATTAAACTTTCAAATCCTTGCCAACACTAACCCTCCTAACGCTAGTAATAAATGGAATACTTCTGTTGATAAAATAGGTAAATATTGGAAAGTTTATATATTCTAAAAAGTCGTTTCCAGAATCCTTTAATTATTGTGCAGTTTATTACTAGGAAAACGCATTAGGGCCGGTAATACAATCAGCAAATAAGGCACGTTAACTGTAACAAATGGTTATCTGTCAGATAAGCTATCCGTCCAAAAACTCAATTTAATTCAATGTTATTTATTAAGACACACTTTGGTACAGTTTTCAAATAATATGTTTCTCTCGTGTAAGTAGGGCAACCCCATAAGAAAAGTACTTGTTCGTGGTTACCCTTTTACAATTGTGGTCTTTATCAATTACTTTATCATTACTAGAGCTCAAACTAAAAACCAATCTATTTTCTTGTTCTAGAAGAAAGAATGTTAATTGCGTAGTAATAACTATTTTTACCGTTATTTAATTTTAAAGTAAAATGTAGATATAACCCACAAATACAAAAATGTTTTTTAAAAAAGGCAACCAAGCTCTCCTCCAAAAGTCTTCGGCTGTGAATGCTGTGAGATATCGAAGATGACCCCAGCTTTTCATTCTTTCCCCCTAGTTTCGCATTGATAAGAAGTAAGATCATTTCGCCTCTTGACGAGCGCCAAGCTAACCATTTTCGTGGTAAAAAAGTAATTTTTTTTTTATGATATCAACTTTTAAAATTTTACTTTTTTACCACGAAAATGGTTGGCTTGGCGCTCGTCATCAGAAGAAAAATGATCGAACTTATTTTCAATGCGAAATTGAAGGAGAGCTTGGTGCCGTTTTTTTTTTTTTTTTTTTTTACAAATTTTAGTATTTTATACTATCGAAGAAGCCGTGTATTACTTGTTACCAAAATAATTAAAATAGTTTTCCCATCCAAGGAAATGATATCAAGGTCCTCTAGATGGCGGTGGATATTATCCACAAAATAATGGTTTACCCACGGGTTTTTCCAAATACCTTGGCAATAATAAATAATTGGATGAGCGAAGCGAAGAATTCAATTTCACCGACCCCCCCAAAAAATTAGCTCGTGTGTTTTTTTTTTGTTTGTTTGTTTTTTTGTTTTTTTCCGTCTGTTTGTTCGCTCTCTACCGGGCAAACGGCAAATGCGATCTTGATGAAAATTTGACACGACCTTTGTTTTCTCTGAACTTAGACTTGCCACGTTTTTGGGTACAATCGAAGAAATATTTCTCATGAATAAATGAATATATATAATATCAGAAAAATGAATTTTCGATTTTTAGTGCGATATTTTCGTGACATTTGGACCGATTCTGATCAAACGGGTGGGGCTACAACGTTCATATTTCACATGCACATTAAGGTAACGGTGATGTATTGACGTTTGAAAGAAAAAGTTGCAAAAGTTAGCCAGAATCTATAGAAATAAAGGTTTTAATTTGGGTTTTTTGAGGTGTTAAACATTAAAACCTTTATTTCTATAGATTCTGGCTAACTTTTTCAACTTTTTCTTTCAAAAGTCAATACATCACCCTTACCTCAATGTCCTTGTGAAATATGAACGTTGTAGTTCCACCCGTTTGGTCAGAATCCGCCCAAATAGCACGAAAATATAGATTTTAGATCTGTCTCACAGCCTTGTATGAAAACTTCACAGGAGATTTTATACCTTACTCACAGTCACAGCCTTGATACAAACAATCAAAGATCCAACAGACCTAATGATTGCTTTGTATGGGCCGTGTTAATATGTTTTTATTATTTTAAACTAGGAAAACGCTAAAGTCCCGCCGCGTTGATGGATGAGCTTTTTTAAAGTTTTTAGTTTGCGTGGGATATCTTCACTTATGCAAGTGCTTTGTTTTTCTGCCGACGCATTATAGGTGATTGTTGTCAAGTTTCTATTGTTTCTTGTTAATTTGTTATTATTTAACGTAACAATCTTACATTAAAAGCTATATTTCTTTAGATTCTGGCTTACTTTTTCAACATTTTCTTTCAAAAGGTACTACATCACCATAACTTTAATGTCCATGTATAATATGAACGTTGAAGCCCCACCCGTTTGGTCAGAATTGGCCCAAATGGCACGAAAATATCGCTTAAAAAGTCAAAAAAAGTATATTAAAAGCTTTATTTCTCTCGATTCTGGCTAACTTTTTCAACTTTTTCTTTCAGAAAGCAATACATCACCATTACCTTAATGTCCATGTGAAATATGAATGTTGTAGCCCCACCCGTTTGGTCAGAATTGGCCCAAATAGCACGAAAATATCGCACTAAAAATCGAAAAAAATCGTAAAAGTACGATATTCATGAGAAATATTTCAGTGGTTAACACTCTGGTCACCCGGTCCAGGAACCTTACTGACAAATCTCACTCAAGAGAGGAATTTGACAAGCTCCGTGAAGCTCAATCACTCAATGGTTATTCGGACCGAGACATAACCAGAGCGTTTAAACGTGAACTGAAGAAATCTGAGGATGATACTGAGGACAAAGAGAAACCACGGTCAAAAGCTTTTCTTCCATATGTCAAGGGTACCACAGACGTCATAGGTAGAATCCTCAATCGTAAGAACATCGAAACCATTTTCTCCACTGACAGAAAAATCAGCTCCTTTTTGAGAAGTGCAAAGGACTCTGTTCATCTGGAAGAAAGAGGGGTTTATGAGGTTCCCTGTGGTGACTGCGATCAAACGTACATAGGCCAAACAGGCAGACGCATAGCAGTGAGGATAAATGAACACTCTAATGCTGTGAAAACAGGTGACAAGAAATCAGCCCTGGCTCAACATGCTAAAGCTTACTCGCATGTGATAGATTTTGACAAAACAAAAACTATTTGTCATGTACAACAGCTCAAGCCACGTATTATCCGTGAATCTGTGGAAATTGAGAAACGGCCGAATAACATGAACAAAAGAGATGATAGCCAGAGCCTCCCTCTTGCTTGGAAACCTGCACTCATGCCTCGAAATGTAGTCCGTAGACCTATTCAGCCAAATCCCTCAGAGGTGGTGCAAATTTCAGATTCCATAATTCCAAGCACGAATAACTTTTCAAAAGACAACCAATCAGGCCCTATGACAAGAAGTCGGACTTAAAAGGTTTCACTACAGTAAGCTGTGCTATTTTGTTTCTCAATTGCCACCATCCGTATATATTTTATCGATATGACATCGCCACCCCGCACCTTTTCACGATATGACCTCGCCGCCCCGCACCTATTTTCTATATAACCTCGCCGCCCCGCACCTTCAGCCGAGGCTTTATAAGGCGGGCGCTGCGTGCTTGCCAACCACTGTGACTCCAACCTCCGTAGAGTCACAGTCAACCTTGAAAATGTCTGACGTAGTACAGACGAAACGTCGGTGGACGCCCAGGTTCTGCCCTGGTTCATCTTATTTTCGACGCGGTTTCACCCAAGATCCTTGTTTTTATCCTATGACGGGCCGCGAAAACCTACAACAATCCATATATATATATATATATTATATTGGACGCAGTGCGCAGGCTGAAGCTGGTAAAAGCAAATTCTCTAGACTACAATACAAACCCAAAGCTTATAGCCTAGCCAAACGTTGAGGGAAGAATGTCTTCGTGTTCGAGTAATTTCCAATGAAAAGTTACAAAAAATCATACCCGTTATAGATAAGAAGTAAACAATAATGATGTGATGAGTAAAAAAAAATAAAAAAGTTTTCACAGTCGGGACTCGAATCGGCAACTTTTCGCGTGCAAGGCGAGTACGTTATCCTTTGGGCCATCAGCGTCTACAAAACTACAATATTCGGCTGGTCCAGAGCAATACTTTTGCAGCCCAGAAGATATGCACGCTGACTCAAATCGAGCATAAAAGTTTTGTGGTGGCAATTACGACACTTTTGATACTTTTAAAGCCTACTGCCAATATTTCTTGAATGTAATTGACGTCTGTGCATAGTATGAGTACGCAATCTAGGTACTCGTTAGGGCGCCGCAGCCAAGCCGCGGTGCTCTACACACTCAGGCACCTTATACCGCAAGCAGAGTTGGGCTGATTTCGAGGTGTCACCCAGCCATCATGAAACGTGATGTGAACTTGAAAACTATCAAAATCGAGGAGATTTAGGTACCCGACAACACATACCAAATTTGGTTGGGATACGAGCATTCCTGCTTGGTGAAAATATGACTTAAAACATGCTCAAAATCACTTTAAGGACGTTAGTTACTACTGGCTACTACACCTACTACTACTATCTACTTCGTCAGTTTCAATTGCCCAGCGATTCTAACCAAACAGGTGGGGCTACAACGTTCATATTTTACATGAACTTTAAGGTAATAGTGATGAAATTCCCTTTGAAAGAAAAAGTTTTAAAAAATTGCTGGAAGGCTTCCAAATAAAGGTTTTAAAATAAGCCTTATACGGGCATACAATCAACAAGTAACTATAGTTACAAAACAATAATCGCCTACAAATACATTACATGTTAATTGGTAATACCATAGCAATTAAATCGACTTTGATAAATTTATTATATTTTAACAAATAATTTTGCAATGGAACTTGAAAAAGTAATGAGATCCCACACATAACAAAAACTTGTAAAAATACAGCCAAACCTTACACACTCAAAAGAAATGAGATCTAAAAAAAGGGTCAAGCTCATCTACCCTTCCACATTTGCGCATTCTTAATTCATAAACGTACAGTGTCCCGTAACAACACCCTTGAAAAGCTTGGCAAAATAGAATTTGCATGACCATTACGTTAAAATTAATTTTAAAAAAAAGAATTTGGATGAACTATTACGTTTAAATTAATAGTTGCAAATTCTATTTTGCCAAGCTTTTCAAGGGTGTTGTTACGGGACACTGTACGTTTATGAATTTAGAATGCGCAAATGTGGAAGGGTAGATGAGCTTGGCCCTTTTTTTTAGATCTCATTTCTTTTGAGTGTGTATGGTTTGGCTGTATTTTTACAAGTTTTTGTTATGTGTGGTTATTGTTTACTATGGTATGAAACACTTTCGAGGAGGCAGTTCTTTCGACGCATCCACAGTGTGGACACACACTCGATCAGAATGAGAAGGCTGCCGGTGCCATGTTGCCAAGCCAAATACCAGGTTGGCTAAACTCTCAAGATAAAGTTTCCAACTATTACATATCGTATATATATTGTTTATAACCTCTTGGAAGCCAATCATATTGAACGTTTAATGTTTAACGAACATAACATTATTTCGAACATAGGCCCTTTAGCCTAATTTAGTGATTAATGTGTTATTTTGAAGGGACGTTTCGATTTCCGAGGTTGGCAAATACTTAACTAGTCAGTTAATAACTGTACCAATAAGGCCCGGTATTTCAATCTCCAGTTAATGTGGCTACTAACTACTTGGCAGTTAAATTAACAAACCACTTATAACTGCCCGTTAACATTTTGTGTATTCAAATACATTTTACTTGGCAGTCAGCTTACTGAGGACCTCCCCCGAGCTGTGATTGGTTCAAGTGCTTCAGATCCTATTTTACAGCCGGGTAAATGTTTTGGTTTTGAAACAGGGTCCATAGATACTTATGCGTTAGGTATCTAGTGGACCCTGGTTTTGAATAGAATTGCCATTACAAGGCTGTGAAAACGATATAGGTTATGTTTACCGTGTTACTTTTCGTCTCGTGACAGTTATCAAGGTCTAGGCTAGCTACTCCAAATTACCAATTATTATTAATTACAATGGACAAGAATCGAAAAGACATCAAGAGTGTTTTTTTTCCATAAAATTTTCATACAAATCAACTCTTGGAAGAATGAAGTTATTTAGAAAAATAGCCTGCTGTAATAAAAAAACGTATCTAAAACATGTTATGAAGTTTAGACCCTAGAATCAGATCTAAACAGTGAGGTAGGTAGGCCTAGAGTAGGTAATAAGAAACCCTGGCAAAGCTTGAAATCTAATTAATTTTACTGTACCTTTGACTGTAGGCTACCCTAGCAAGCCTTATGTGGCATTAGGCCTAGGCCAAGCTACAAAGTAGGACTGGGGCCTACGCCTAGACCTTATTACTTAATATACTACTTGGACCCAGGGCTAGGCCTTTAGCTACGTGTGAAACTATAGTATAGTCTAGGCCTAGATGTTGGCCTAGGCCTAGGGGATAGACCTAGTAGGCCAACTGGGGACTGGGGCCTATGCCTCATGTGGGACTAGGAAATAGGTTTATGTCAAGTCTAGGTCAATTAATGGGCATGTATGTAGGCCTAGGCCTACCTAGTGATTGAAGCCTGTCTGTTGTTGTCAGAAGGTTACAAGGTACTATTATACACTTCGTTGGGCCACTGTGTTATGATATGCAAAACCCCATACAAAAATCTGTCATCCCAATAGGTAAAATTATCGATTCGTTGGCGAGATTGATTACGCCTTCTTGGCCGTTCAATAAAATTAATAAAATTTACCTTCTTCTTCTTCATCAGAAAATTTAAAAAGCCTCAACTACATCAACTGAACCAACATAACCTAAAACTCTACCAGCCGCCATCTTTATACACACATTTATCTGTCAGTTAAAGTTTAACCAGCACCTCATCCACCAGTTAGTTTACTTGCCAGTTAGGACCCAATTTAACTTCCAGATAAGCTAACTGGTAGTGGAAATACACCAAATCCGACTTAACTGGCAGATAAATTTACTTGCCACTTTAACTGGACATTGAAATACCGGGCCTAAGAGATGCAAATAAATATGTTTCCCTAAAATGTAACAATAAATAAATTAATACTTACAGTAGAAAAATAAACCCCCCTAAATACAAAAATTTGTAAAAAAAACGGCAGCCAAGCTCTCCTTTCAAAGTCTTCGGCTGTGAATGCTGTGAGATATAGAAGTTGAGCCAAGCATTTCATTCTTTCTCCCTAGTTTCGCATTGAAAAGAAGTAAGATCATTTCGCCTGTTGGCGAGTGCCAAGCCAACCATTTTCGTGGTAAAAAAAGTAAAAATTTTAAACTCTAAATCATAAAAAAATTACTTAACCATTGACTTTTTTGCTGACGAGCGCCAAGCCAACCACTTTCGTGGTAAAAAAAGTAAACATTTTAAACTCAAAATCATAAAAAAATTATTTGGCTATTGATTTTGGTACGACGACTCTAAAAAAGTCAAAGGCCAAGTAATTTTTTTATGATTTTGAGTTTAAAATTTTTACTTTTTTTACCACGAAAATGGTTGGCTTGGCGCTCGCCAACAGGCGAAATGATCTTACTTCTTTTCAATGCGAAACTAGGGAGAAAGAATGAAATGCTTGGCTCAACTTCTATATCTCACAGCATTCACAGCCGAAGACTTTGGAAGGAGAGCTTGGCTGCCGTTTTTTTACAATTTTTTGTATTTTGGGGGGATATCACATCTTTTAGTTGTTTGTTTCATATCAAGGCGTGAAATACGTGAAAAACGTGTAAAGGTGGATACAGTGCCTTTTAAAACAGATTGTCTAGAAACAAAAGCTACCATCTTTTGTTTTTGTTTACAATCTGTAGTTGGAAATATACAATGTTTCTATTAAATTTCCTATGGTAAATGTCGTCTTGGGTGTTTGTGTGAATGATTTGTTGACCGGAATATAACACATTGACGCATAATTTTAATCAGCAATTAAAATATTAAAATTGTATTTAATAAGACTTGAAGTTTTTCCCAAAGTTAAGGGTGGTAGGGAACAGTGGGGGTGAAATATCGCTTGCCTCCTGGCGGATTATTATGTTTCATGTTATTATTTACCATCATGCCAAATTTCATGCTGATAACTCATTCCGTGCCTTCATGGTGAATGCTGGATATCAAGGTAAAAATAACATAAACTATTGGGGATGGGGGTTCAAAAAAATGTGGTTTAGGAAATGAGAATAGGCCGATTGGGTTAAAACACATTAAAACATAATTTACTAATTTGAATAAAAATTCAGTTTTGGGTTAGAGCTATGAATTATTTCAATTTTAGGGGGTGTTGGGGGTGGAATATCGCTTGCCTCTCGTCGAATTATTTTTCATATTAGTATGTACCATCATGCCAAATTTCATGCTGATAACTCATTTGGTGCCTTCATGGTGAATGCTGGAAATTAAGGTAAAAATAATATAAACTATTAGGCTTGGGGGTTGAAAAATTATGGTTAAGGAAATGAGAATAGGCCGATTGGGTTAAAACACATTAAAACATAACCTACTAATTTGAATAAAAATTCAATTTTTAGTTAGAGCTATGAATAATTCCAATTTTAGGGGATGATTTAGGGGGTGTTGGGGGTGGAATATCGCTTGCCTTTCGGTGAATTATTTTTCATATTAGTATGTACCATCATGCAAAATTTTATCCTGATAACTCCTTAGGTGCCTTCACGGTGAATGCTGGAAATCAAGGTAAAAATAATACAAACTATAAGGGATGGGGGTTGAAAAATGTGGTTAAGGAAATAAAAATAGGCCGATTGGGTTAAAAAACATTAAAACAGAATTTTTTCACTAATTTGAATTAAACATCAATTTTAGATAAGAGTTATGAATTATTCCAATTTTAGGGGATGTTGGGGGTGGAATATCGCTTGCCTCTCGGCGGATTATTTTTTATATTATTATATACCATCATGTTAAATTTCAGGTGCCTTCGTGGTGAATGCTGGAAATCAAGGTAAAAATAATATAAACTATAAGGGATTGGGGTTGACAAAATGTGGTTTATATAATGAGAATAGGTCACGATTGGGTTAAAACACATTAGAACATAATTTTAATAACTAATTTGATTTAAAAATTCAATTTTGGGGTAGAGCCATTAATTATTTTAATTTTAGGGGATGATTTAGGGGGTGTTGGGGGTGGAATATTGCTTGCCTCTCGGCGGAAGTATGTGAGTCTTATGTGTGTTACAGGTGTGGTCCAAGTTTCATAGTTCTAAGATGCACCTTTTTCTCTGAAGCTCTTATTCCTCTCTGTCAGAATCCCACCCCCAACCAACCAACCAAAAAACCAACCAACCAACCAACCAACCAACCAACCAACCAACCAACCAGCCAGCCGGAAGATTTTCTTCGATTTTTACGCACTGTTATCGGGTCGGGCTGATTTTTTTTTGGTATGTCATGGACCACATATCAGGTCATATACCGAGTTTCAAGATTGTAAATCTTTCGGGACGGCGTGTGCAGATAGCTGAAAATCCCCCAACTCGGGTAGGAGTAAACAGGGTCGAGTTAGTCATCGCCTTCTAGCAGTCGCGTGCGCTTGGCTGCGGGCGATCGACCGTCGCCCTAGACAACAGTAATAAGATAATCTGATATAAAAAATACTAAGTAGTCCCTATTTTATAACCTGTTACTTAATAATAATATTTTACTCTTGAGTTCGCTGGTACACTCTCTGGAGCCACTTTAATAGGAAATATAGCAATCAGTGGTATGGACAGTGCCAACACCCACGGATGAACGCCAGAATCAACAAGGCCAATTCAGAACAACTCTGAATTTATTATGCTCCTCGTTGCTACGACGGCTCTAAAGTCACCGTTTACAAACTCCTAAGACAAGAATTGATGGACTGAAGTCCAAATCAGAGGTTAAAAAACTTCTGACTTTGGCGGGAATCGAACCCTGGACCTTCTGCATTAGAAGCAAATAAGCTAACTACAAGACCAACGAGCCACACGTTATTATTATTATTTACCTGAGGACCCAGTTGTGTGTAGGTCTAAGCCTATATACCTATATTTGTCTGTGATATTTCTACACTGTGACTTAAATCACAGTATAACCCATTAAATGTTCTTAATTTGGTCAAGAGGTTTGAAGGTGACTGGGACCACTTGTACTTAGCCGTGTCAGGACTGTACCTGACCTTTACGCTTGTATTTCCGGTGAGTGCAGTGGTGGCCGAACCTTCACCGTCTCATTAGAGAAGCAGACCTGGTATTATGTAATGCTAATTGTGTACTCTGCTGGGTTTTATTGTTTGTTATGTTAATTATTATTTGTGGATATGCATCCTAAGGAACGTCGGCACTATTCCGACAATAAATCTTTCCGATCTTTATCTTGTGTTCTAGTATCGTTATTAGTACTTCGTCTTTCCACTGTTGATACTAGTAACTAGACGGTAACCACTTTTTAGGAAATACGTGGCGCCTAACAGCTTTACAACTACGGAAGAACTACCAGACATACGGCCACGCCCCTTTCTCCACTGAGTAAGCAGCCGGGCTGAAGGTGTTACAACATTCAGAATACTTCCCAAGAAAACTCATCCATCCGTCTAACACCAGTGCAATTTCTAACATTCATGTCCTATTAGCAAATTAAAAGCATTTCTAGTAAAAAGAGCATTTTACTCGCTAAACGAATGCCTCACAGTTTTAAAGGTGACGCTATAGCGAGCACTAGGGCCCGCTAGGGGGTAAGGGGAAATGCAACATAGTTTGCCTTGCATTGGATTAAAATTGCTGTATTTTCGGAATTAATAAAGATATAAGTCCGATTTTTGGCTTTTTAGAAAGCAAAAATGTTAACCTTTCATCTGTCATAACATGAATTATTAGAATTCATAATTAGCCCATAATAATTCACTTTTAATTAACATCTGCACAATTGACTACTTTGACGATAACAAGAGCAAATATCAATTCAGAAACGAGATTCAAACGTATTTTTATAAAACGTATAAATCTTAGTGTCTGACAAAAGATATTTTTTCAAATTTTTTATTGTAAATGCAATTAAAAAATAATTAATTACATTTTATTAATTAACAGTTTGTTCCTTTTCATGACATAAATTAGAAAAAAGACGCTTGGTCAGGCATTGCATTTAGTTGTAGTAGTGGAATGCTTTTTAAATTTTTATGATATCTTTAACCGTTTGGGTGGTACAACTTAAGTTCGTTCTCAAACTTGGAAGAAAAAAATCGTCCGTCAAGGAGCGCTTCGCCGCTTGGAGTGGCAGTGTTTGGAACTCAGTCCACCAGTCAACCCCGGGAAAAGACAAAATGCAACTTTGAAACAGATTGAAGCAATTGTTACATGTTACAGATATGCAATCACATTAATTACATTGTGTGGACGTTCTACGAGGGTACCGTAGTTCAATACTGAAATGTGTCTAAGCGTGAATCTGAAGGCGCGGCAACTCAACAATGCTCCCCTGCACTTGCTTGCAATTATTGTGAAACTGTAACGTGAGATTAAATAATCTATAAACAATTGAAGCAGACTTTCAGGAGTGTATACCAGTACTTCAATTATCGAATGAGATATGATAATCTTTTGTTTTGTTACACGTTGAAGTTTATACATAGTGTTTGACAATAATCAATGATTCGTGGATCTATACCTACTTGGGCATCGGGGACAAAAGGCGTCGTTAGTAATTTATTGATATACAATAATATTCAGAATGGTCTCATCTAATTAGTTACATTAAGGTGGTTTCGTGTTTATTGAAACTCGTGTTAATTAATTATATCATTGCAATGCACCGCTATATCTAACTGTTATTTAATTTATTATAATTATAACGCCATTCAGTGAATATACGTAATAACGTGTTCAGTACAAATAGGCTACTAAAAAATACGGGCTCCTCAGTTGTCTTGTTTTGTTAGCGAATTTCTACGAGCCGGTTTCTCAGTATTTTGCAATGACCTATCCAAAGATGGACCTGTCTATTCCACCGCCTAATGGAGGTATTCATCCACCATTCATCCGGGAGCCGTCCCACAGTGCCGCTTCCCGTAAGGCCATCAACCTTTTTTTTCCCCCTATGCCATCATTACTACCTGTCGATAAAGACCATGTTACACTTGTTGGCCTAAGGGAATTAATTTATTCCCCTTAGGCCAACACCCTGCATTTCATTATCGAAAATACAAAGAAGGTTTGTTGGCCTTGGGGTAATTGATTTATTCCCGTTAGGCCAACAGCGTATATGCATCGTTTACGGTAAGGAGCGGGGCGTTGTTGGCCTTGGGGTAATTGATTTATTCCCGTTAGGCCAACAGCGTATATGCACCCCGCTCCTTACCGTAAACGATGCATATACGCTGTTGGCCTAACGGGAATAAATCAATTACCCCAAGGCCAACAACACCCCGCTCCTTTCTCGTATACGATGAATATACGCTGTTGGCCTAAGGGGAAAAAACAAAATTACCCAAAGGGCCCAAACAAACCTTCTTTTTTTTTCCCATAATAAATCAGGGTTTTGGGCCAAAAGGGGAATAAATCACCCCCTTGGGCCCCCAAATCAACGCTTCCTGTAACATGGTCTTTACGCAGGTAGAAATGATGGCATGGGGGGAAAAAAAAGGTTTGATGGCCCTTGGGGAAGGGGCATTTGGGGGGAAGACACCATTCCCCTTGGGGTTTGGTTTTCAGAATCCGACTGCGGCACCACCTGTCTTTTCTCTGTCGAAAAGTTTTGACAATGTGGGTTTTCCAACGAAAGAAATCACGTTTTGCCTTTTCAGGTCACCTCAACGTCTTCGTTTTTTGAGAGGGTAACTTGTTTGTGGTAGTCTAGGAGTGGGAAGAAGGAACGGGAAAACAAAAAATAATAAACAACGGTTACGGTGAACCCCAACGACGAAACTAAACTACAATACAGGTTATGGGACCAACCACATCACCATAGTCAACAAAATGCTTCTATTAGCGTTGAGGGTATATCCTAAATTTTTTTCACATACGTAAAAATTTTTTGCATAGAAAACTGGTTTGGGGCTTAATTTTCAAATTTTTTTTTTGAAAATTGTATTTGTTTTATTGCAAGGTTGGGTTTGGTGGGGGTGTTGATTACTCCCTTTTTTTTAAATTTTTATATACAGGGACACGGGGCATATTCCATCATTTTGTGTAACGGCCAGGGGCGATTTGAAATATTAATTTTACTTTAATTCGTCTTTTAGGCCCCTAAATTATTTTTACATCGCTAGATTTTTCGTTTTTTTTTCCTTTCCCCTAATGAGAACATAGCTTAAAACTTTGTGTACAAAACCCTTTCTTATGTAGCTACAAAGTTTTGTGACTTTGCCCGGGGTAGGGAAAATTGTAAATAACCTTACCCCTTTTCCCCGTAGTTTTAGATTTCTTTCTTGTTTTGTTCATTTCAAGTAAATGAACGAACATGGTCGTTACTAGGGGCCCAAGCGAAAATGGTCAAAATACCCTAAAAAAACGAATGACTGAAAATCTGGGGCGCTTAAAATGGCTCTACTATATCTTTCCAACATTTTGGGTTTCAACCGGTCAGTCTATTGCCCCCCTGTGATAATGCAAGTTAATGAATTGAATTTGTTGTTTGTTTATTATTTTCTAAGTGTATAAGTATAAAAAAAGAAAAAATTAAAAAATTTTAGTCATAAAAAAGAAAATTACTATTTTTGTTAAATTTTACTTTGAAGCAATAAACAAAATATGTTCCAGGGAAAAACACAACTACAATTCATTGGTTACCATTTGCGATACATGGGGTTTTAGGTGCGGTTTTTGGAATTGCAATGAAGTTTTTCTACTTTTGAGAATTTTTTTATTCATAAATTTTTTGGGTCGGGGGCCGGGGGGGGGGGCCTTTTTGTTGATACATTCAACCGGGACAACATAACCGTCTGCCGATGACGCAAAAAGCTGACTGGCAAAAGTATTGTTGCCCCGAGAAAGGGCCCCCCGAGCGGTTTTCGTATTCCTGTCGGGCAAAGTTCTCCACAAATCAAATTTTTTTTTATTTTGTCCTTAAATAAGGATGATACAAATTTTTTTGGAGACACTAGGCGTTAGGGGGGGGGGGGGGGGGGGGGGGGGGGGGGGGGGGGGGGGGGGGGGGTCGGGTAAGCCCCTCCCCCCCCCCCCGGGCTCCTACGCAAATTTGGCTAGCCCTCTTATTACCCGGCACCTTACACCTTTTTAAAAAAACGGTGAAACGAAATCTATATTATTGTTGTGTATTTTTACAAAAGTAACTTCGCCCCCCTTTTTTGGGGTATTTTCTTCCCAACCTTTTATATTTTGGGTTTATTTGGAGGGAAACGCGTCAAAGGTCAAATGCCCCACTCTAAATGCACTACTCTAGGGGGGGGGGGGCATGCGGTCAGAACCACCACGGTAGGGGAGGAAGGGGGTTTCTCACGTCGCGGTCGTCACGTTTTAGTCATCGTTCGTTGGTTTTCCCATCGTCGTGGGGGAGGTCTAAAGGGAAAGGGGGGCAAGGCTCGACCGAGCCAGAGCTCGCCTCGGTTTCGGGGAGTAATATACTTCCTTTCTTACTTGCTGATGTTTGCGAGGTGGACTTTTTCTCTAGAATGGGCCTTTCGATTACAGGTCATGCTCGGGCCCAAATTTCCCCGGACCCAGCGGGGGACGCTGTATATATATATAATTAATATATATATAGGGAGAGAGAGAGAAGAGGAGGAGGAGAGAGAGAGAGAGGAGAGAGAGAGGAAAATTTCTGGGGGTTTTCCTTTTATTTTATGTGTTCCATTTTTAAATTTTAATTTACTCTTTCGGTTTACCACGTATATGTTTTTTTTAGTCCGACATATATAATTTTTTAGACTTTAGACAGAAATTAAAAAAGGATACACCGGGTTTTTAAACCCCGGGGGACCTTAGCTTCCCGGGCTATGCTCAAACCCAAATTGGTGGCCGCATAGCATCAGTTGGTAAGAGCATACCCCGGTAAGCTAAGGTCCGGGTTAAAACCCCGGTGTAGTATTTTTTTAATTTCTGTCAAAGTACAACATAACAGCTCATAGTCGCCACTATAAAGCCCCGGTTAAACATATTATATTTTTCATATTATTCCTATTACAAAACAGGGGCAATAATTTTCAATTTTAAAATGGATGAAAAAAATAAAATTATTGTTGCGTTTTCTTGTTTTTATAAATTTATATTTTTTCATGTGGTATAATAGTGGGTGATAATAATTATTGTTAAAAATTGAAAACCCACCTAGCGTCAAGAATTTCAATTTCACAAAATTTTTATAACTTTTTAAATTTTAATTTTTCATTTATTTTTTTAAATTACTATATATTTTTAGGTTTTTTTTTATAGTTAAATCAACGATGCCTCTTGATAATATGTGCTATTGTCCTATATTTTTATATTAATTTTTAACTTGATAACTTTAATTCTTCATGAAATTTTCTACAAGTCTATTTTTTAAAAAATCATGCTATTATTTAAAGCTTTTAAAAAAAAAAAATAAAGTGTTTACTAAGAAATAAGGGGATTTTAGTCATTTCACCACTTTATCATGTCACGTTTGGGGCCCACTCCCAAAAGTATAAAGGGAATTTCCCCCTTAGTTTTCTATGAGCGACTGACAAACCCCCCTTATGTAGCGATACAAAACATCTGTGTACAGTACACTACATTTCTTGTATAATACATAGCGGAATGGCCCAAAATACCACGATAAAAAACCCGGGCGACCTTCGATTCTCGGCTTTTTTTTTGGGATTCCCCTAAAAAGCCGTTTGTGTCCTCATATCCTCAAATAATATACCGAGTGCTGTACAATATGTTTCGAAAAAACAGTTATAGATTCACGTAAATTTTTGTCTCATTTGGGTTGAACATCTAGAGGATTGATTTATGAAAAAGTTTATATAATTTTACATATTCTTTTTTTAGTGCGTCTATACATTATTCTTATACCGAAACCCCCAAAGGGCTTAGTGGGGTTCGAGAATGAAAAAAATTTCTCGTTGGTTTTTTTATCAACCAATGAGCGTAGTAAATTACGTTTTTGTTTTCCACTGACAAGGTTCGTCTGATTGTTTCAAATAAGAAATGTTGACCATTCTTTTTTTGAGGTCTCTTTTAAACCCTTGACAAGAAAGCATCATATTCTGCGAATATCACAAGGCTGAGTTTAAAAGCTTCGCATTAATCTAGCTATTAAGACAACACAAAGTTATGTGATTTTTTTTAACCCCCGTGGGGCGTATAAAACCCCAACTCATTCGCCTGGGATGTCTTTGATCCCCTTTTGTAAAAGTAAAAATAATCGAACATTATAAAACAAAGTTTAGACAACATAATAAACATCAAACCAAAATTATGTGCACTGTGATTAAAGGGGAAATTTGGGTTTTTACTCATAAATGTTCTTTTCCCAAAATATCATACAAAAAAGAACGAGCATAAACGTGTTTGTTATTCCGTAAGTTTCAGTGCGGACTTGTGGGGTTAGATTTCCCGTTTCCGTGGAATTGAAGGGGAATTAGGGAACGCACACTCGAAGACGGATTAAATAAAAGGTCAGCAAAAACACATTTTTTGAGCCGTCTTCTAAAGATATTACCTAGGGTCATTTCCCTTTTCCGAAAACATCGCATTAGTATTCCAAAAACCTTTTGGTCTAGTACCCTAAAGAAACATCAATCCCTTTACAACATTTTTCCTTTTTTGGTCGCAAAACGTTTAGGTTTCCATTATTTTTCTTGTACGGCTGCCATTATCTCAGGAACCCCTTTTTATATTTTTTAGTTCCCATTTTTTTAGCCACCCTATTGGCTGAAACTTCGAAACATGGGGTTGTGGTTTGGGCAACGAGGTTTACAACTCCACGGGAGTAATTTACTTCCCCGAATTCTACTATTATGTGCGCACAAAAAGCAGCCGTCGGGGAATTTTAGATCTTTGGGTAACCGTGAAAAAATTTTTAAAAATGAAAAAAAGAAATAAATTTTAAATTTTACCCGATTTCACAACTTGGTTTCTTGGACTAAAAGAAAAAAAAAAAGAACAAGCAAACTCAAAAAACCAATTGTATTTTGTAAAAAGACAAAATTTTCAATCCTGATAAAATGTTAAACCTAATATCCGTTTCAAAACCGTTTTCGTTTTGTTTAAAAAAATCAAGAAATTTCAAATTCAGTGTGTTTAAGCCCCAATGGGAATAGATTTTGTCCCTTAAAAGTTTAGGCCTAACGAGTAAAACAAAAAATATTTTCAAATAAATGCTGTTCAAATCAATATTTTTGTCATTTTACAAACGAAAAGTTTTCAACAATTTTTGATTTGTTGTGATTGTGAGGTAGACAAAAAGGGGAAAGCGGTGGTGGAGGACAACAATTGTAAACTAAATTAGTGTGTTGTAAAGTTTCGCACACAAAAGAGCTATTTATAATGGCCGGACCTTTTCTTTGAATCTTCAATATCTAGCCTTAGAAAAGACCCTTTTTTGCTCTAAACCCCTCGCCCCTCGCCCCCCGCCTCGTCAACCCCTGAAGAGAGGCAGCCTTCCATTCATAGACGTCTGAGAAGTTGCCTACCTTTACGGGGCACTTTCAACCAAACCACATTCAAACCCCCGCGTAGTTTTGACCAGTGGCGCCCAACTAGCGGATTTGCTTGGTAATGGACGACCATAGATAGTCACGTTAACCCTTGTCCTCCACTACAAACTTCACTATCAAGGTTCCCCAAAATTCCGCTACGAGATTGAGTGAACCTTGCAATATAACCTCGCACTTCGTACAGCTATTTTATGCATTTCGAATGTTTTATAATGGCAACTTCGTGAATGTAATATGACTATGAGATCATGTATAATTCCATATCCCATATTTTTTAATCATTAATCACTTCCAAATTCCAATGCAGAATTAAACATGAATCTATCCCTCGTATAACAACGACTTTGGCGTTTTCCTAGTATAATGTATGAAAATGAATGTATATTAATTTTTGCATCCCTCTACATACTCGGCACCGCCACCAGCAATGAAATTGGATCGGTGGAAAGAGACGTTTTGTATTCTCCGACGATCTTGATTAAAGCTGTGTGTCAGTTTTCAAATCAAGTCGAGACCGGAAATCCTGACTGAAAATTTATTCCGAGGTTTTTCTCAGTCGTTAATGCGAATGCAAGGGATTGAGTATCTCTTAAACAGTCCTCGGACATACCTTCACAATTGTCTTATTCGCAACATACCTAGTAACACACCTGAAGAGGGGCATAAATTGCACCCTGGTCAGGCTTCCCACAAAAATTATATCATATCATAAGGCTGTGTGTTCAGTGTTCACCAAAAACCGAACATCCTAAATATAAGATACAAGAATCTAGTAGAACAGGTATTGATTATTTTAATAAGTGTTTATTGGACATAGCACTGTTCTTTATCAATATTTATTAAATTATTAGTGATATTTCGTATTTTATTCAAAAATCTTTTTCAAACTGAAGGTTGACAAAAGAAAAATTAAATTTATTTATTAATTATTATTTATTTTTATTATTTTTATTTATTATTATTTATTTATATAAAAAAAATCCTAAATATACTTAAAACATTAGTTACAGAGTGAGATCATTACTGACAGTCTTTTGGAATGACAATTTTTTTTTCAATGAGGTATTTTGAAATGTGTATCTGCAATACCTTGCATTTTACAGTGTTTTACTTTTTCCAATAGTTTTATTGTATGCAGACCGTCAAAATAAAATATTCGTAGATATCTAGATACGAAAGCTCTACATTTCAAAATACCTCATTGCAAAGTCAAAGGTAAATGTAAGCTATAATAAAAATATCAGCCATCCAAAACGTAAACTTTTTGCAAAACTTAGAACCAAAAATCGTTCATAAACGTAGCAATAGCGAAAATATGCATGAACTAAAAAAATCCCAAAAATTATTTGTTATTTTGAAAAGACTATGATTAAGTTAATGATCATACTTTAACTACTGTTTTATTTATATTTTGGGTTTTCGTTTTTCGTCCCGTGTCAATAGGCTGTCCGTTACCACAGCTTCTTTTTATTGATACTCATGTACCCTTAAAACTTAGAAGTAATCATTTTGACAATACTAAAAGTTTTAAAGTATGCTGCTGGGCATGTGAGGTCGTCAGCTTCATTAGTAACCTGTACTCGCAGTCCTAGTCGAGCGAGGGGTCTGATAAATGCCCCGTCACTACCGCGTGTCAAGCAGTTATTCCTCGGCTGATAGACTCGTTAGCCAGTGCGTGGCTTAATGATGTACGGCAATCCTTGACCTCCGCAGCTAAGCTGGACGAGGAGCTAATTAAAAAGTGAAACATTGTTTTACTCTCGGTTCAGTTCGCTACCGACTATAGAAGGAACAGGTCTAAGGCTCCAGTCTCTTGGTGTAAAGAACATGCAATACTTTCCTCGATTTGTTTAGTCGGGAAACACTCCCGTAGGTGTAATTGTTATTATTTACTACAATTCAGAAATTAAAAAAGTCCGCCCCAACCGGGAATCCCTGGAATGTGGGAGATCCGTGGTTCGATTCCCGGTTGGGGCGGACTTTTTTAATTTCTGAATTGTAGTAAATAATAACATGCAATACCTAGTCGGAAAATTTTTAAGAGTATACCCTTATGTACATTTATTTTCCTCCGTTTTTCGGACAATTCTAAATTGCATATTTTTGTAAGCCTACCTCAAAAATGGAATATTATAATATTAATCGTTGAAACAATATAATAAAACGTAGAGTAATAATTATTTTTAGTTTTATATTAAAGCCCTAAAATTTTGTACTAATACATTATTGTATATATGCCCTAGTATAAATATTCTGTATTCTTGAATCGGTATTCCCACCACCTATTTATGACATATTCATGTTCATATACACGTGTTATTACTAAAGTGTGCTTCTCAATTGTATATTTATTTAAATCCCAAGCTTTAGGAGAGTTCTCCCATGCCTTTTTCAATGCAAACTAAACAGTCGAAATCAAACCAGCCATCATAAAATTCACCACAATTGAATACATAACAAAAACATAATCATCTAAAAAATTGCATTAAATTAATTTAAAAACCCATAATTTGACAGTGAACACTGAACAGTTGACACTCATGTGACTTGGGGGATCATTGGTTTTCAGACGGTTGGAAGAGCTAGGGCCAACTATTTCAACCCGCCTATAACCAGCGAATTTTTACACAAAATCTAGACCACATTTTTACCTGTAATTTTCAGCATAAAATTGAATATATTGGTTGTTTACAATGAAAATACGCATGCCACTATCAGATAATGTTTTAACATATCGTTGTCTATACTCAAGCTATGGGAATTACCATAAACTATTTGGTTTCTTCTTTACGGTCAGTTAATAAACAAATGAAAAAAATGTTTTGATAATGTGCTCAGATAGCGAAACCGAAAATACATTCAAACGTGACATTTCAGTGCAAACCACAATCCCGTAGGACAATCGAGAGAGCATTAAAGTATTCCAGCTAAAACATCTGCATATCTGCATTAAGAATGTACTTATCGCCCTCTAACCGATATTTTTAAACTAAAGAAAGATGACCACAATCTTAGCTAAATGAATTAGGGTCTTGAATATAACGGGAAATATATTTTTAATTTTTGGGAGGTGGGACGTAACGTCCTTGTCAGCCATATCTGCAAATTTTGGGACAATAGTAAAAAACTGAGCTAAGTGCGCAAATATGTTTTTATATTGTTTTTACACATCATTGCCTTCCACCTCCTAAAAGGAAAAAAACGATTTTCTAAAATAACTTTCGATGAACGATTTTTTTGTCAGACAGTACAAATTAGAGTTTTGTACCTGCGGACGAAAACATTATATATATATATATTTTTTTTATTAATTTTGTATTAAATTTTTTTTATTTTTTATTTATTAATTTTTTTATTTATTTTACGTATATTTTATTCAGTTACAATGCTGATTTACAAAGGAAAACTAAATAAATCTAATGTATTATTATTATACAATGATCATTGGTACAATCATTAAGAATATCACAAGGAGCATAACCCAACCCTATATAATAACAATAGAAAAAACAAAGATGCAGATGCAGACACAACAATGAACTACAGATGCTATATTACAACAACAATGTATTAAAACACAATAGTTTTGGTAAATAATTAAAAATGGATATTAAATGCAATTAATTGAACCAAATATAATAAAGGAGGAAAAGGTGAAAGAGAAAAAAAAAAGGAAAAAAAGTTTAGTTATTGGACGATCCCACTGAAACGAATATGAGGTTTGCCAAATATCAGAAACAGCAAATTAGGGATTAATGAAACTTTCGCGGAAGAGTCCACCGAACGCGAATCTTCATTCTTGTGTTAAAATCTTGATAACAATATATAGTAGCAATGATACAGGATACGTAAGTCAAATTGCGAGCTCCACCAATGGCCGGCAACCAGACAATCTAGGCAGAAAAATGTCTTTGGAAATACGTTGATTATATCAATATCAAAGCAATAATGAACTAACAAAGGGGGAAAGCAAAATAAGAAATAAGAAATACTTATGAAGAGAAATTAGCATTACACACACACAAAAAGACAACGAATCACAAATAAATAGTAAAAATCAATTCTTCTTTGCTCTTCGATCCATTATCATTGCTTCAATTTTACTTTTAAATTGTACGATTCCTAGCTCAGTAAGCTGGCTTCTAATATCATAAGAAATTGAATTCGAAAAGAATACGCCTATGTACAAAAATTACTTTCTAAATGGTTCAGAAATTAATCAAGAAACAAGACCTTATTTCATTTAGCTAAGGGTTTTAGTCATCTTCCTTTGACTTTTAAAATATCGGTTACAAGGCGATAAAAAGCCGTGGCACATACGATTAGAGCGCAGGTCCTTAACGTATGGTTCAACGAGGACGTGGGTTCGAATCTCGCATGGGCCATGTTTTTTTTTATCATCGCCATATATCGCACCACTAATCGTCTAGAATAGCCTTAGTGCATTATAAAACCTGATTGTTCGAGCCCATCCGAGTCCATATTATGATTAAAATAATTAAATACAATTTATTTATTCTTGTTGGATGAGCGAAGCGAAGACTTTAATTTCACTGACCCCCCCCCCCCCAAAAAAATTTAGCTCGTGTTTTTTGTTTTTTTGTTTGCTCTCTACTGGGCAAATGGCATATGCGATCTTGATGAAAATTGGAGGGGACCATCGAAATCTCTTAACTTAGGCTTGCCACGTTTTTTGGTACAATCGAAGAAATATTTCTCATAAATATCGTACTTTTGCGATTTTTTTCGATTTTTAGTGCGATATTTTCGTGACATTTGGGCCGATTCTGACCAAACGGGTGTGGCTACAACGTTCATATTTTACATGCACATTAATTTTATGGTGATGTATGTAGTACCTTTTGAAAGAAAAAGTTTGCCAGAACCCATAGAAATAAAGGTTTTAATATAAGTTTTTGAGTTATATAATAACTATTAACAAGTAACAATAGAAACTTTACAACAATCACCTACAATGCGTTCAAAAAGAACTTGCAAAAGTAAAGAGATCCCACGCAAACTAAAAACATACATAAAAACTCATCCATCCACGCGACTAAAAAAAAGCGTTCGCGAAGCGGCCTAGTAAATTTAACGTCTATTTTATTCAGTTAAAAAAGTGGTTTACAAAGGACAATACAAACGACATAATATGATGAAACGTCTCACTTCTTTATCCCATTATTCTCAATCACACATCACACGTTCTAATTCTCTATCACCACTTTAACGCTTTCCAACATACGGAAAAGCTAAAGGAGGCAAAGCTTCGTTTCCTGACTTATTTACACAACTTTTAAAAAAGACTCACCAAGTTTAAACTTATTAGCTAATGACCCCCGCTAATCAACATGGGTCGTCTACCGTGTCCAATTATCTAATCGCGGTCCAAGTGATTAGAGCAGTTAATACTCATCAACTTATCGGGCGTCTCACCCCTGACCCGTGTTTACTCAATATCAATGGTAATAACGTCAACATTTACAAAAATAAGTGACTTAATGAGCTCTTAGATGCCAAAGGTCACGAGATTTATGTATTACATTTTGTTGCGGATGTCATTAGAAATCTGGCTCACACAACCGCTAGGCGATGTATTTAGTACAATATTACAATCATTGTATAACATGTATTGCTTGCAGCGTTGCGTAATATTCTGCTATTTAATGCGAATATCATCAAATAGTGTTACATCACCGATTTATTTATTTTATTTATTTATTATATATTTAACGTCTATCCTATTCAGTTATAAAAAACGATTTACAAAGGAGGACACCGGGAGTGTTTCCCGACTAAACAAATCGAGAAATAAATAAATCTAATTACATAGAACCAGGATGCAGAAACTACAATTAACTACATTTTTAGTGCATATTTGAAATAGTAGCATTACAACAACAATGCATTTAAAACACAACAATTTTGCTAACAAATAAAAATGATATTAAATGTATATAATGAATGAATCAAATATAAAAATGGGTGGGAAATGAAAAGAAAAGGGAAAAAAAGGGAAAAAGGGGAAAAAGGAAAAAAGGAAAAAAAGGAAAAATAAGAAAAAGAAAAAGAGAGGGAAAAAAAATTAAAAAAGAAAAACGAAAAGAAAAAAACCGATTTATTAGACGATCCCACTCAAACGAATATGAGGTTTGCCAAAAATCAGGAACAGCAAATCAGGGACTATAATAAAAAACTTTCGCGGAAGAAACCACCGAACGCAAATCATTATTCTTGTGTTCAATCTTCATTGTTGTGTTCAAATCTTGATAAAAGTTTAGTCCAAAAAATCTTGACTCTAATATATAATTATATCAGATATATAATTATTTAAAATTGTTCATGTCAAAAACTGATCAGCAGCAATGATACAGGACACCTAACTCAAGTTTCAAGCTCCATCAGTGGGCGGTAACCAGACAATCTAGGCAGAAAAAATATAATTGAAAATACATTGATTATAATATCATAATCAAAGCAATAATGAACAAACAAAGAGAAAAGCAAAATCATAAATATGAACTTATGAAGGTAAATTAACATTACACAAATACACAGACAATAACCTACAAATAAATAGTAAAAATCAATTTTTTGCTCTTTGATTCATTATCATTGATTCAATTTTACTTTTAAATTGGACAATTCCAAGATCAGTAAACTGGCTTCTAATATCATGAGAAATTGAATTCCAATAGGATACGCCTCTGTAGACTTTCTAAATGCTTTGCTTCAGAATTTAATCTAGGAACTTCCAATGAGTTTATTAAAGTAGAATTTCTATCACGATCAACAATTTTAAAAATATTGGGTAGAACACCTAAAAACATATCTTTCAATACTTTGTATGTATTTACCAGCACGCTATATTTCATCCTTTCCTCAATCGTGAAACAATCAGACTGCGATTCTTGGCTCAAGGAAAATGAATCAAACAGATGGTCAATTCTCTTCTGGAGTACAACATACTCAGTAGAAGGTCTAACTGCCCAAACCACTAAGCAATAATCAATAACAGAGTGAATATAAGAATTTACAAGGAACCTCAACATTCTCTCAGTTACAAACCTCTTCATTCTACTTAAAATTCCAATTGCTGATGATACTTTATTACACACATATTCATAATGTTTCTTAAAATTTAAATTACAATCTAAGAAAACTCCAAGATATTTAAATTCATACACTCTAGAAATTTACTTACCATTACAATTCAACGTCAAATGAATATCATTCATGCTTCTATCATTAGCCTTATGAAAAATCATAAAATTTGTTTTGCTATCAAGTTCCTGAGTTTTAAACCAATCATCCATCCTCTTTAGAACTCCTTGAAGACGTCTTACGATCTCTTCGACATCCACACCTTCTAAATAAAAGACCAAGTCAATGTAGTCATCAGCATATAAGATATTATTAATTCCTCCCATTATAGTAAATATATCTATTTATATATAGCAAGCCTATGACTTGACATTGACAGATGTCTGCCACTATTGTTCTACATGTTATTTCATTTTAAAGATTTAAAGTCCCCCACTGAAAATCAGTTATATAACTGAGTGGGCAGACTCTAAATAAAATTAATTTATTTATTTATTTATTATTTTCTGTGCATTATGTGTGTTTTTTATAATTCAATTTGATATCAATTGATAGAGTGTTTAATCAAGTACGTGTGATATTGTTAGGAAAACTTTTCATTCCTCACACACGTAATTATAGCGTTCTAAAAGTTATACATTTTTTTCGCAAAAGATTTATCTGTTTTTAAATGAAGGTTTGTTTATTTTACGTAGCAACGAAATCCCAACATTAGCATTGGATATTTTGTTTTGATTAATTTACTTTTATTTTTGACAACTGAATAAGCTTTTTAAATTTGCTGGTGCTTGATCCAATACTACATGATGAAGTGCCACGAGTGTTTTATTAACAAAAAGTTAATTGAGGTGCTCCTGTTCGACGTTGACACTGAAAGGGTGAACAATTTTCGTCTGCCGATTCCTCAAGCCTACACTACACAGGCTTCTAGGCAGATAAATGATAGACCAGGGCATATGCCGAACTATTGGCCTTCTTCTAAGATCTGTTCAGAGTCACAACATATCAAACAGTCTATGCCTAACTCCAGGAATTTGTCTATTACTAATAGCATTCAAAAACAGTCTACTGGAATTGTGACAAAAAACAGATTTGAACTGCTCTCAAATCTAGGAAATGACTTTCCCCCGCTTCCTCACAATGAAACAAGAACTCCAAAATTCCGCAATCAAAACAAGATGCCTAATCAAAACAAGAATCCTGATCCTAACATACTTACACCAATTAACTCAATAAAAGACGCACTAATTACACCCACTGAGCCAACATCTGTGACACTAGTACTTAGGGATTCTATGTTCAGCGGATGTCAGTACTTAAAAGCAAAAAAGGATTATTGTTTGCAAATTCATCCTTGAATCCAGCCTCGACAATTGAAGAAAACAATAGAAGATCAGACCTCCAGCAACGAGAAATCAGTGGCCACTCTGATAATTCAAAATGGCACTAATTCGTTAAAATGTAAAGATCCCCTTCAATTAATGGATGACGTTTATCAGTTACTCTGGACATGCAAGAAAACATACCCATTGGCTCGTATAGCATACACAGGCATTATTTATCGCCGAGATGTCCCGAATTCCACTGTCAATGAAGTCAATGCCAACATTAAATGGGCGTGCAAGACACTTGATACTTTGTATGTTGATACAAATAAGTGGATTTTGCCAACTGACATTTCCAAAGGAGGCCTTCACCCAAACTACTCGGGCAATGTAAAAATAAATCAAATGCTAAATGAGATCAATGATGTACTATCATGGCACCCAAACAACAATCGGTGCATTGATCAACCCAGACCTACAAGCTTTGATTAAAAAATCTTGATGAGATCGTCTTCCACAAGTCCATCATCAACTGTACCTAAAACAATCCTAAACAAGAAGAACCCTAAATCTAGAGTGCAAATATCGTCCCTGCCCTCTTAGCCAGCTCGAGTCTCGGAGGATGAATTCCCAACTGCTGGATCGCAACAATCGTCCCTGTCCTCGGAGCCAGCTAGAGTCTCTGTGGATGATGATTCCCCAACTGCTGAAGCTCAACTATTGTCCTTGCCCTCGGAGCCTGCTCGAGTTTCTGTGGATAAAGATTCACCAACTGGAGCGCAATTATCGTCCGTGCCCTCGGAGCTAGCTCAAGTCTTTGTGGATGATGATGATTCCCCAACTGCTGGAACGCAACCATCGTCCCTGCCCTCGGAGCCACCTCGAGTATCGGTGTATGATTACCTAACTGCTGAAGTGCAACGATTGTTCCTGCCCTCGAAGTCAGGTTGTGACTGTGAGATGATGCAGAATGCTCGAGTCTTTGTGGACGATGATTCCCAAAATGCTGGAGCGCAACCATTGCCCCTGCCTTCGGAGTCAACTCAAATCTTGGTGGACGATTACCCAACTGCTGAGGCGCAACTATCGTCCCTGCCCTCGAAGTCAAATCGTGACTGTGAGATGTTTCAGAGTGGTGAGTGTAGGAGGTCTTCTCACACTATGGCAACTCGAAGTCGAACAGATAAAATGAATGTGCAAGATGCTAAGGACCTGAAGAAATGTACCTACCAGCAACTACTAGACTTGATGATAAGTGAAGGTATAGGCAATAAACTAAAAAACTGTTGGTCACCTAGAGAGTTAGTAGAAATTCTTACTGTACAATTCAAGAAAAGAAATAATAAGCCCTTTAAGCCCCCCCTTTACCACCCTAGTTGACTAGATGACTCATCAACCCATAATGCCCTTAACGTAACTGATAAAATCACAGATAAGAAATCACCTCACATAAGCCTAGACACACAGACTTTTATACACTCCATAGACATAAGTACTGACCAACCGAAGACCTTAAGGCTGAATGCCTCCTCCAAATGCTCCTCCCTAACAGACACTCTTCTTCCCTTCCCCCTAAACTCCCATGCCAGCAACCTTTAAGTTCTAAAATTGCATTCCTCAATGTCTGCTCTGTCCGTAACAAAATTGAAGAAGTCGAATTACTAACTAAGCGACTATCTCCCGATATATTCTGCCTCTCAGAACATTGGCTCACTCTTCATGAAACTAATTCTTTCTGTATTTCAAACTATGTAAATGTAGATTTTTTCTGTCGATCCACGTTCATTCATGGAGGAGTTGCAATCCTCGCTAAACCTCATCTTAACTTGATTCCTATTCCTGAGGTCAAATCGTACTGCATTGAGAAAGTTTTTGAATGTGCCGCAGGTTCCTGGCACCATATGAACATGCACTTCATTATTCTATCCGTCTACCGATCTCCTCTAGGCGACTTAAATATATTTCTCCTCAAGCTAGACGAGGTACTCATCTTTATCACTAAGAAATTTCCAAAAGCAGATATCATTTTATGTAGTGATCATAATGTAGACTTTCTAAAACAATCCCCAGCTCAATCGAAACTGCTCGATTTAGTTCACTCATTTAATATCAAGGAGACCATTGTCACACCAACCCGCGTCACTGCTACAAGTTGTTCCCTTATTGACAACATCTTCACAACTATTGACCCAATGATGTTCTCGGCAAGCTCAACAGACACAGGTCTGTCTGATCACCATCTCCTCATGCTCAACATTTCCCTCTCTAACAATAACCCTTCCTCCAAAATTAAAATAATGAAACGTTTTTTCAATACCAAAAATACAGCCAACTTTCAGAAAATGCTAAGTACTGAAAATTGGCAGTCGATGTCCCTTCCTGGAAATGTGGACGAACTCCTCTCAAGATTCCATTCCACATTCCTATGTCATTTTAACAAATCATTTCCGCTAAAAAGTTGTCCTCTTACTAAACCTAAAGTCAACCCCTGGATCTCGCACGATCTGCGATGTGAAGCCCAGACCTTGAGATCCCTCCATTCTAAGCTGAAGTCATCGAACAACCCAATACATAAAGAACAATATCGTGACTTAAAAAAGTCCCATGCTAAAAATATACGTCAAGCTAAACTTCTCTATAATGACTCCAAAATCTCTGAATCTAGGAACACCTCAAAAGCAATTTGGTCCATGATCAAATCACAGACCACTGCCTCTAAACCCAAATGCGACCTCACGCTAACCATTAATGGTGAAGTTATATCAGATGCATCTTCTCAATGCGAACTTTTTAATGAATTCTTCATCAACTCATGTAATATTGGTAGACCCAATGTGCCAATCAATACTCCCCTCCCTCGTAAACCCTTGCCACCTCCGTTAGGCCATACCATCTTTCTCTATCCTACCACTCCTCTTGAAGTAGCTATGGTAATTAGGAAATTTGGTTCCAAACACTCATATGGACTAGATGAAGTGCCGGGCTCTCTTCTATCCAAGTGTACGGCCTTTCTCTCTGGCCCACTAGCCTACATTATTAACCAATCCTTCTATGAAGGCATTTTCCCCTCCAAGCTAAAGGCAGCAAAAATTATACCTTTTTATAAACAAAAAGGTAAAAAATCTGAAATGACAAACTATCGTCCCATTTCCCTCCTTTCATCTTTCTCCAAAATATTTGAATATATCATGTACAATCGTCTAATATCATTTCAAAATCACCACAACATTATCTCCCCTAGTCAACACGGTTTCTTGAAAAACAAATCCACCACCAGTGCAATCTACAGTTTTCTGTCCCCCCTCTATTCTGCTCTCGACAAAGGCGACCAAGCTGTAGGATTGTTCTACGACATGACCAAGGCTTTCGACACCATTGATCATAAAATTCTTCTCGACAAAGTACATACTTACGGTATCCGTGGGGTAGCTCTTGATTGGATTTCCTCTTTTTTGTCTGGCCGTACCCAAGTAGTGGAACTCCAAACATCTAATAGTCAATCCGTCACCACAACCCGCTCTAAACCTATGTCAATAGTCTGCGGGGTTCCCCAGGGATCAATTTTGGGACCATTAGCCTATATCATTTATGTCAACGACCAGTCCGCCTACTCCATCAGTCGATCAGTTCTTGTCTTAGGAGTTTGTAAACGGTGACTTTGGAGCCGTCCTAGCAACGAAGCACATAATAAATTCAGAGTTGTGCTAAATCAGCCTTGTTGATTCTGGTGTTAATCCGCGGGTGTTCGCACTGTCCATACCACTGATTGCTATATTTCCTATTACAAATATCGATCTTTGGTTGGTTATCGCTCACTCGTCGATTGCGTCGGGACCTACAGGGTTGGATTGGTCGCTTTGATTTAAAGTCCCCCACTGAAAATCAGTTATTTAACTGAGTGGGGAGACTCTAAATACAATTTATTTATTTATTTATTTATAAAAGAGGGCACTCTCACCCAATATGCTGATGACTCCAGCCAACTGCTGACACTACCCAAACTCCAACCCATTCAGGACCTTCCCCCCTTAATAAACAATCAAGTTACGTTAATGTCATCATTCTGCCTCGGCAAACAACTCACCATCTCACGCTCTAAAACTGTTTATCTATACTTTAACACCCCTTATAAGATCCCTACTGCCAGTCCCCTTGTTCGTCTTGACTCTGATACTATCCCCCGCGCTCACACAGTCAAAGTTCTAGGCCTTGCACTAACTGATAATCTAGACTGGTCCATCCATGTAAACCACGTTGCCAGCAAAATATTATCTGGCTGCTACTCAATCAGAAAGCTCAAACAAATAGTTCACCCCCACATCCTATTGCTAGTTTACTTTGCACACATTCACTCTCACTTATCATATGGCCTGCTATTTTGGGGAGCTTCCCCCCATGCAAACAGAATATTCATTCTCCAAAAGAGAGCGGTTCGTATCATAGCTGGTGTCTCCAGAAGACACTCATGTAGAGAACTTTTCAAGGAACTTGGTATTCTTACTCTAGCATGTACCCTTATCCAATCAGCCGCATTATTCGTTCGCACCAAACGTAACCTCTTCCATCTAAATGCTTCTGTGCACTCCCATAACACTAGAGCCAACCTTCACATACACAGGCCCTCCCACAATCTGCGCCTCTTAGCACAAGGCCCTGAATATCTAGCTTCCACCCTCTACAATAAGCTCCCTGACCACATCAAAACCTCTCCCACCCTGTCTTCCTTTAAACATAAGTTGAAATCATATCTTACAGCAAACAGCTTTTACTCCATCAATGACTACCTCTCCATGTAAATATTTGCAGTTAATTCATTTTACCATTATAATATTTACAAATTATCTAGAGTATAAACACAAACAAGCACTGTAATTTAAAATTTTCAAATGTTCCCTTAGCCGAAATGATGTAACAAACTTCTATATACAATATATATATATATATATATATGAAAATGGAAGCCTAGTCTTCTGAAACGTTGAAGTTTTAATTAAATATTTGTTTTAAACATCCAATAAAATATATATATATATGTTTTATTTTATCATTATAATATTTACAAATTATCTAGAGTATAACCACAAACAAGCACTGTAATTTAAAATTTTCAAATGTTTCCTTAGCCGAAAGATGTAACAAACTTATTAAGCGAGCGAAGCGAGCGTTTCCATTTGACTCTGCCGGAAAAATTAGTCACTGTTTTTTTTTTTTTTTTGTTTGTTTGTTTGTATGTCTCGCCATAACGTTCGAACGGAGGCTCGGATCGAGTTGAAATTTTGACCATCCGCAAGCTTCGTTCTCGATTGAATGCCATTAGTTTTGTGGCAAAATCGTTCAAAAAGTTAAAAAGTTACATTAAAGTTAATCGAAAGTTTTTTTCTAAAACTTAACGGGGACAAAATCTGAGATAGCCAAATCATTTAGAATGTCCGTCCGGTCACGAATATGTTAATTTTATTTTGATCCGATAAGTAGTGTAGATGGAAATTACATTATAACAAAAGTAACGTTGCCATGGCAACGAAAAGACGCGCGAAGTTTCTAATGCACTGCCACCTAGAAGTAATCAAAATACTTTCGAGGAAGCAGTCTATTATTTGTCAACAAATAGTTTTCCCAAGGAGTCAAGGTCCTCTAGATGGCGGTGGATTTTATTCACAAAGTAAAGGTTTACACACGGGTTTACCCAAATACCTTGGCAATAATAAATAATATTGGAAACATGGCCCTGTGGACAGCGAACGTCGCAAATTTTAAAATTTAAAAAAATGTGCAATGTGGGTCTAGCTATAGCACGTGCTCGCTTATCAACGTGTCCAACTGAGCGTTTCCTAGTATATATAATATATATTTATGTGCTTACACGCTTCCTTGGATTGTGCAGGTATATAAGACACATTCTGCTGTACATCCTCCAATTGCTGTTTTCTGGGTGTCGGCTTCTAAGCCCCTGTCTTCTTAGCCTCTGGACCTTTTTTTGGCTTCTAAGCCCCTGTGTCCGACGGTTGTGCTACACGTTGCGAAGCGGGGCTAAGAAGACAAACCGGTCCGGGCTTTAGAAGACTAAAAGTCTTCTTAGGCCCTGTCTCCTAACGCCTGCACGATGTTTTTGTTCGGTCGCACACGTTGCAAAGCGGGCTGTACTTTGCTCGAGGTGAAACCATAAATTCCCAAATGTTGGTGGTGGGTGGGGGTGGGGGGATAAAAATAAATCATTAGCAATATTCGATTGATTAGATATTGCTTAACGTCTCATTCGACTCGAAAATGTTGCAATTAAATCATGTAGGCATTGCAAAAGCACTGTTTTAATATGCATTGATTTTATTGTGACAATTTTATTCATAGTTGAATGTTGATAAAGAATTGGTTTTGGGAGAACTAACACCATAGTTTTCATTACTTAACAGTAACTGTGTAGCTGCGTGGGTAGACCCCAAATACACATAAATGTATAATATCTTTTACTTTGCATACTTAATATAATATAACTGCATAATTATGCCGATATGGGAACCTGCTCATCTTAAACATTAATATTGTGTCGTTTTCAATTATTGCTGGCACTCAATGTCGTCTAAGATGTAATAATACTATTTACTTCAATTCAGAAATTAAAAAAGTCCACCCCAACCGGGATTCGAACCACGGGTCTCCCACACTCTAGGTGAGCGTCGTAACTACTAGACCATCAGGACGGGTAAATTTTAATCTATGAATTGTAGTTGCATTATACATCTGAAGGGCATGGTTAAGATGCTCACCTGGAATGTGGGAGACCTGTGGTTTGAATCCCGGTTGGGGCGAACTTTTTTAATTTCTGAATTGTAGTAAACTAGGAAGCTTCGCAAACGCTTTTTCAGGCGCGTTGTTGGATGAGCGTAATTTTTTTAAACGAAAAAAGCGTATAATTACGATTTTTATAAAAAATTATTTTTCGGTTACGCTCAAATTTCACACCAATATATTAATTCATAAAATTAAGGTTCTGTATAAAAATCATTACAATCTGATAAAGCATGTAGACGTTATAATTCGAAGAAATGTAAAATTAAAAAATTAAAAACGTAAAATTGCGATTTCAATGAAAAGTTATTTTTGGATTGCGCTCAAATTTCACACGAATATATATATATTCATAAAATTAAGGTTCTATGAAAAAATCATAACAATCGGATAAAGCATGTAGGTGTAATAATTCAAAGATTGTTTAAAAAATCGTAAAATAAAGATTTTCATGAAAAATTATTTTTCGATTGCGCTCAAATTTCACACGAATATATAAATTCATAAAATTAAGGTTCTGTGAAAAAAATCATTATAATCGGATTAAGCATGTAGGTGTTATAGTTGAAGATATTTTTAAAAAATCGAAAAAATCGTAAAATTGCGATTTTTATGAGAAATAATTTTTCGATTGCGCTCAAAAACGTGGCAGTTCTTAGTTCATAGTTTTCGAAGGCCTCCAGAAAATTTCATTGCAATTAGAGTATTGGTTTAGCCGGAATCGTGTTAACAAACACAAAAATACAAAAAAAAGTGGAAAAAAAATCGTATTTGTTTCTCCAGTGTAGTGAAATGAAATCTTCGCTACGCTCATCCAATAACTAGGAAAACGCTTAAGTCCCGCCGCGTTGTTGGATGAGCGATTGATGCATTGAGCTGCCATGTGTTATACAGATTTTCTGTTGTTCTGTGAAAAAATCATGACCTAGTTGAAATTTTTTTTAAATTTAATTTAAATAAAAAATAAACTTAAATTTTAATTTTTTTAAATTAATATTAATTTTAAAAAAGAAAAAAATCGTAAAATTGCGATTTCCATAAGAAATATTTATTCGATTGCGCTCAAATTTCACAGGAATATATTAATTCATAAAATTAAGGTTCTGTAAAAAAATCATTACAATCGGATAAAGCATGTAGGTTTAATAAGTCAAAGAATTGTTTGAAAAAAGAAAAAACCCGTAAAATTTCGATTTTCATAAGAAATAATTTTTCGATTGCGATCAAATTTCACAAGATTATTTTAATTTTTAAAATTATGGTTCTGTGAAAAAATCATTAAAATCGGATAAAGCATGTAGGTGTTATTAGTCAAAGAAATTTTAAAAAAACGAAAAAGATCGTAAAATTGGGATTTTTATGAGAAATAACTTTTCGATTGCGCTCAAAAACGTGGCAGTTCTAAGTTCAGAGATTTCAAAGGCCTCCAGAAATGTTCATCGCAATTGGAATATTGGTTTAGCCGGAATCGTGTTAACAAACACAAAAAATACAAACAGAAGAAAAAAGAAAAAAACATTCCGGAATTTTTTCCCCAGTGTAGTGAAATGGAATCTTCGCTTCGCTCGCTACGCTCATCCAATTATTATACATTATAAATTATGTTTTATGAAGTGCGTTTAACTGCGTCCCGCCGCGTTGTTGGATGAGTGTAATTGGTGCATTGAGCTGCCATGTGTTATGCGGATTTTCTGTTGTTCTGTGAAAAAATCATTACTTTGTTGGAGATTTTTTTTTTAAATTAATTTAAAAAAAAAAAAAAATAAAACTTTAGTTTTTAATTTTTTTAAATTAATCGTTATTTTAAAAAAGAAAAAATAAATAATAATAAAATAAATACATTTTTATTTAGAGTCTACCCTCTCAGTTATATAACTGATTTTCAGTGGGGGACTTTAAATCAAAGCGACCAAGCCAACCTTGCAGGCCCCGACGCAATCGACGAGTGAGCGATAACCAACCAAAGATCGATATTTTTAATAGGAAATATAGCAATCAGTGGTATGGACAGTGCGAACACCCGCGAATCAACGCCAGAATCAACAAGGCCGATTCAGAACAACTCTGAAATTTATTATGTGCTTCGTTGCTAGGACGGCTCCAAAGTCACCGTTTACAAACTCCTAAGACAAGAACTGATGGACTTAAGTCCAAATCAGAAGTTAAAAAACTTCTTACTTTAGCGGGAATCGAACCCTGGTCCTTCTGCATTGGAAGCAGATACGCTAACCACAAGACCAACGAGCCACACAAAAAACAAAAACAAAACAAAAATTGCAAAAATCGTAAAATTGCGTTTTTTGTAAGAAATAATTATTCGATTGCGCTTAAATTTCACACGAATATATTAATTCATAAAATTAAGGTTTTGTGAAAAAATCATTACAATCGGATAAAGCATGTAGGTGTTATAAGTCAAAGAATTGTTTTAAAAAAGAAAAAAAAACGTAAAATTCCGATTTTCATGAGAAATAATTTTTCGATTGTGCTCAAATTTCACACGAATATCTTAATTCATAAAATCTTAGTTCTGTGAAAAAAAAATGAAAATCGAATAAAGCATGTAGGTGTTATAAGTCGAAGAAATTTAAAAAAAATCGAAAAAAATCGTAAAATTTCGATTTCTATGAGAAATAATTTTTCGATTGCACTCAAAAAGGTGGCAGTTCTAAGTTCAGAGATTTCGAAGGTCTCCATAAAATTTCATTGCTATTGGAGTATCAGTTTAGCCGGAATCGTGTTAACAAACAGCCAAAAATACAAAAAAGAAAACAAAGAGAAAAAACAAAACATTCCGGATTTTTTTCTCCAGTGTAGTGAAATGGAATCTTCGCTTCGCTCGCTACGGTCATCAAATAGGTTGATTATTTTGGAGTAGACATCCACTTGTTGGCCAGTGGTGGGTGCGGGTTACAAGGGGTGCATCTCTGAATTTTTCAATAGTTTTTATTTTTTCAATGCCAATTAATCGTTGAACGAAATCTATTTCATACTTTTGATTCGTGTAGGGAATTGAAAATATAATTTCATCCACACTTTCATTTTATTTGTTTGTTTTGGAAATAATTTTTTTGACTTTTCCAAAAAAAGAAGTAAAAATGACCCCAAATTGCCCGTTTTGGTTAAAACAAATACATCAAGGGGGGGGGGGGTATCTGACAGTCGTTGGTCTTCTAAGAGTTCACGAACGAACGAAGAATGAACGATTCTTCTTTTGGCCCTGCTACAAGTGTAGATCAAGTCCATACTTTTATACTTTTCGACTGTAACAACTTTGTGTGACAACCATCATAACAGATTAGAACGTGCCATTTTCTTTTTAATTGGTTTTGCTTCTTTTTTCTACTTCGTTTTTTGATGTGATGCTAATTTTAGAGAGCGCGATCATTACGTCTGCATATCGGAGTCGTTTATTGAACATCGAGTTGAACATAGATTCGTTAATTGATGCAAACTGAAAACGCAAGTGTCAGACATAGACCTTTGGAAATAAATTTTAGTAATAATATAGTTTAATAATATATAAATATCAATTATATACTATAGACACATTCTACTGTACATCATTGCTGTTTTCTGTGCCATTAGCAATTCTTATCACAATATCATATCAATTATTGCTTTATATCCAATTTTTCTTTATTCTATATGAATTCTTAATCTAGTAGGGCATACTATTATTTTGCATCTACTCTACTTTACCATAAACACTAACAATCAATCAATCATTATATATATATATGATAAAAACAAGGATCTTGGGTAAAACCGCGTCAAAAATAAGATGAACCAGGGCAGAACCTGGGCGTCCACCGACGTTTCGTCTGTACTACGTCAGACATTTTCAAGGTTGACTGTGACTCTACGGAGGTTGGAGTCACAGTGGTTGGCAAGCACGCAGCGCCCGCCTTATATAGCCTCGGCTGAAGGTGCGGGGCGGCGAGGTTATATAGAAAATAGGTGCGGGGCGGCGATGTCATATCGATAAAATATATACGGATGGCAAGGCATGTTGAGCCAGGGCTGATTTCTTGTCACCTGTTTTCACAGCATTAGAGTGTTGCTAAAGCTTACTCGCATGTGATAGATTTTGACAAAACAAAAACTATTTGTCCTGTACAACAGCTCAAGCCACGTATTATCCGTGAATCTGTGGAAATTGAGAAACGGCCGAATAACATGAACAAAAGAGATGATAGCCAGAGCCTCCCTCTTGCTTGGAAACCTGCACTCATGCCTCGAAATGTAGTCCGTAGACCTATTCAGCCAAATCCCTCAGAGGTGGTGCAAATTTCAGATTCCATAATTCCAAGCACGAATAACATTTCAAAAGACAACCAATCAGGCCCTATGACAAGAAACCGGACTAAAAAGGTTTCACTACAGTAAGCTTTGCTATTTTGTTTCTCAATTGCCACCATCCGTATATATTTTATCGATATGACATCGCCGCCCCGCACCTATTTTCTATATAACCTCGCCGCCCCGCACCTTCAGCCGAGGCTATATAAGGCGGGCGCTGCGTGCTTGCCAACCACTGTGACTCCAACCTCCGTAAAGTCACAGTCAACCTTGAAAATGTCTGACGTAGTACAGACGAAACGTCGGTGGACGCCCAGGTTCTGCCCTGGTTCATCTTATTTTCGACGCGGTTTTACCCAAGATCCTTGTTTTTATCCTATGACGGTCCGCGAAAACCTACAACAATCCACATATATATATATATATATATATAAATATCAATAGCACGCTCGCCGCCTCGCACCTTCAGCCGAGGCTATATAAGGCGGGCGCTGCGTGCTTGCCAACCACTGTGACTCCAACCTCCGTAGAGTCACAGTCAACCTTGAAAATGTCTGACGTAGTACAGACGAAACGTTGGTGGACGCCCAGGTTCTGCCCTGGTTCATCTTATTTTCGACGCGGTTTTACCCAAGATCCTTGTTTTTATCATATAAATATCAATATATACTAGACACATTCTACTGTACATCATTGCTGTTTTCTGTGCCATCAGCAATTCTTATCACAATATCACATCAAAAATTGCTTCATATTCAACGTTTCTTTATTATATATGAGTTCTTAATCTATAGTAGCGCATGCTATTGTTTTGCATCTACTCATTTTTAACATAAACACTGTGTTTATCATTATTAATCAATTAATGAATCATCATATATATATATATGACATAATGAAATTCTTTCGAGTTTCCGAGTTAAATAAGTTTTATTACCAACGTTTCGAACAGTTCTCCCTGCCCATTCTCAAGGTAACGACATACAAATTAAAAAACATTGAGTAAACAAACAAGACAATAACAAAATTAATAATATAAAAGAAAAAACAAGTCACTGCAACTGCAACTCGAAAGATTTTCATTATGTCACATTATATCCGAGAAAATCTACGTAAAAACATATATATATATATATATATATGTGTTACCATCTTTAAATAATTAAATTTACTTCTTTCGGTTTACCACGTATATTGATTATTTAATCCGACGTTTCGACTGGATTTCACCAATCTTTGTCAAAGACAGTAAAGCAACTCAAGTAAAAAAACCAATATACAAAAACACTTCAAGAGGGAAACGAAACAAAAACACAATAATAACATAAAACAAACATAATAAACAAGGCAATGCAAAGAAGTTAACTAACAGGAATATTATAACATGTGGAAAGAGTTTAGAAAAACATGTCATGTTATTGATTAGATGAAGTAGGCTAGTCTGCTTGACCAGAACTTGTGGGATGATTTCTTGCTTGACTTCTTGTCCTTGGACCTTGACTTGTGGAAGGTAGCACGGTTTTGTGAATATTTTGACCAGTATGGTTAGTCTGACTTCTTGTTACGGGTCGTAGACTTACAGCAGGAGGAGTAGCAGTAGGAGGAGGAGGAGGAGTATGCGTTAATGTTCTTGGTTTATGGCAAAGGTTTATGATGGACTTCCAAGTCTGAGGTGGGGGCGTTTTCCATCATCCCTTTTGTTTAAACTATGAGGCCTCTTCTCAATTTCTATTGCTTCCCTTATAATCCTGGAATAATACGGTCCGTAGAACAATTACTCTCGTACCCTAAAAATTAATAGCATTTTCCCTGATCTGCCACGTGTGTGGCAAGAGCTGATCTTGGTTCATTTTTTTCTACTGAGAGAAAGTGTTCCTGTCGACGTTGAGAGATTTTTCTTCCAGTCTGCCCCACATACGTTTTTTCACATGATCCGCAGGGAATTTCGTACACACCATGGCTTTCCTATGGTAAATCCAGTCGAAACGTCGGATTAAATAAACAATATACGTGGTAAACCGAAAGAAGTAAATTTAATTATTTAAAGATGGTAACACATACAAATAACCACGAAAACCTCAGAAATTCTATATATATATATCTCAATATTATCAATCATCATATATATCAATATCAATATCCATATCAATTATCAATTATGCTTTATATCCAACTATTCTTTCTTCTAACACTGTGTATATCATTATAATTACTATCACTTTTATTATTAATTATTAATATAGACTATTCACTTTCTCTGCAAAGAGTTATACTTGTACACTGTACTAGTCTTAGTGAATAAAAATATCTATCTATCACTCTATCTATAAAGAATAAATAATAGGGGTCCTTTTATTGATCCTTTGGGTACTCCACAAAATATATTGAATACTTTTGAACTATTTTTTGCAGGATTTATAAATATTTTTCTTTTTAAAAAATAATCCGCCAAAATTGATAACAAATAAGGACTTACGTTATACCTGGTTTCTAATTTTATTAAAAGAGGTAAAAAAGGTACTGAATCAAATGCTTTCCTAAGATCAACAAAGACAGCTCCAACCTTACCATTACGTTTATCAATCCCTTTATAGATAAAATCTATAAATGCTAGAAGGGCACTTTGCGTTGACCTGCCTTTCCTGAAACCATGCTGGTTTGCACTTAAATCTTCAGATGCATCCACTTCATGTAATAACCTCCTGTGAAAAATATTTTCAATAATTTTCCCTATAATTGGAAGAGTTGATATTGGTCGATAAGAATTCCTATCACTCTTTTTACCTTTACCCCTATAAATAGGCGTTACCCTTGCCAATTTCAGCTTTGTTGGGAAATCACCTACAAGAAAGACATGGGAGATAAGATACGCTAATAATCTGACTATTGATGCGCAATATGCATGGAATCTCTTGAATTATTGCGGAGCTTCTAATTTTAAGGCGTTTAATCGCTGAAATGACTTCTTCATTAGTTACCTTTGTATGCGGGAGATCCTCTGCTTCTTTTCTATTTAAATCGTAAAACTTACCAATTTCACTGGAAAAATCTACATCGTTCACAACGATTTTTCTTGTAACAAACAGCAAATGTCTGGATTAGACGTGTAGGATACCCCATTCTCTGTCAATGAGGCTATGCTACACTCTTTTTTCTCTTTGTTACCTGTCAACTTATTATAAACTGACCATAAAGATTTTGAAGACATATCAATATCAAAAGAAGACTTAAATGCTCACGCTTAGAAAAACGAATCTGATTATAAACCTTATTTTTAACTTTCTTGTATCCCTCCCACGTTGACTGCCTTCTAAAAATTCGGAATTCTTTGCGCAAGTGGTCTCTCCTATGCATGGATTTCCTAATCTCTGCTGTTAACCATGGGGCTGGCTTACCTTTAACTCTTAATTTCAAGGGGTGTGCATGCTCATTTGTAGGTTCCACGACTACTTTAACAAACATTTCTAATTTATCATCTGCGGCACCTACCGCCATACCAATTTGGTCCATGGGACCACTTAAGATATCTTCATCTACTTGCTTCCAATCAACATTCTTATAATTTCTGGTATTTACAAATTTAGGAAGAAATTTTTACTTATTAATCTTACGAACACAAGAAATTAATTCATGATCACTTAATCCTACACTTATAAGACCTGACTGAATAATATTTTCATTGTGATTTACATAAACATGATCAATTAAAGTAGCTGACCTATTATTAACCCTAGTAGCAGACTTTATCAATTGTACCAATCCATATGACCTAGTGAGAATTTTGAAATTATTTACTGGTAATGTCTTCTTACTCAAATCAATGTTGAAATCACCTCGAAAAAACAATTCATTAGCTTCCAATTTTAAATTATTTACTAAACTATCAAAACAATCTGAAAATTCTTCTAACTTTACGTGTGGAGCTTTATAAACTGCTGTAAAAATTGGTTTTTGGAAGACAGAATTTAACTGACTGCAACTCAACATCTATCGAAAATTTAACTTTACACTCAACTACACTTGACATGAACTTCTCAGCAATATAAATAACTAACCCTCACCCTACCCTTTCACGATCAAATCTTAGCATTTTATAATTGTCAATAGAAATAAAACCGTCTGGAACAGACTCATCTAGATATGTTTCACAGCAAGCAAATATATCAAAATTTTACGTGTCAAGAATAACCTTCAACTGATCTATATACTTATCCGACTTACGTATATTGAGATGTCCAAGCTTCATTCCATTTGGCAATAAAGCTAAACCTTTAACAACATCATCATATATTTAAAACTATAAAAAATAAACCATTCTACAAAAAGCAAAACTGGATATCGAAGGGTATAAAAATCTCGAGTTTAAATAAGAGAAGTCTTCTTTATATAAAAACTCATTTCCAAAACGTGACATTCCTTCAAACTTACGTTAAATCATATTTAAAAATTTATAAACAAGTTTTAAAAACAGCAAAAAGTAATCAAATTAAGGACAGTATATCTCAAGCTAACAATAAGTCAAAGTGTATCTGGAAAATTATAAATTCAGAGACAAACAGAAAACCTATTAAGCCCCGTGAAAATATTAATCTACTCAATAGTAACAATGAATTAATAAATGACTCTAAAGTGGTAGAAAAATCCTTAATAGCTATTTTGCTAATGAAGCCTCTGACCTAACAAATAACTTAGTAAATCAAGGAAATAATCAAAATCTTACTTTCATTGATTACTTGCATAAGACAAACAAGAGCCCAGTAAATTCTTTATATTTTTATGAAACTGATATTAATGAAATAAAATAATATTGTTGGTTAGTTAAAATCATCTCACTCTGTAGGAGTAGATGGCATATCAACTATTGTTTTAAAGAAATGTATCCATATGTTAGCTGCACCTCTATGTGATATTTTCAATACCTGTCTAAAAGATGGGGTCTTTCCACAAGCACTAAAAATATCCAAAATAATTCCCATACATAAAAAAGAAAGTAAAATCCTTGCAAGTAATTATCGACCAATATCTATTCTACCTGCTGTTTCAAAAATATTGGAAAGAATTATTTATAACCGATTGATAAGCTTTTTAGAAAAGCACAACATTCTAACAGAAAGACAAAATGGATTCAGAAAGGGAAAATCTACTAGTGATACAATTAGAAGATTTCTATTAAACGTAACTAGTGAAATGGATTCAAATATTGATACTCTGGGTATATTCTGTGATCTCACCAAAGCTTTTGACTGTGTTGATCACAATATACTCCTCACTAAATTAGAATATTATGGAGTACGTGGTGCTGCGCTAAAATTATTAAAATCATACCTAACAAACAGAGTACAATATGTAGAAATAACTAGCAATGAAAATAATAAAATTTCACATACCATTTCGGACTCTGAGAAAATTATATGTGGTGTACCACAAGGGTCAATTCTTGGCTCTTTATTTTTCATTGTCTTTATCAATGATCTAACTGAAAGTATAGATGATGCTGAACTTTTTAGTTTTTGCTGACGATTTTTCCACAGTCATAAAGGCTGATGAAAGCAAAGCTCTTCGGGATAAATCAGAAGAAAGACTAAATGAATCAAATGGGTGGTTTACAGCTAACAAACTTATTTTAAACTCAAAAAAAAAATATATATCCAATTCCACTCAATTCAGAAGATTAAATCTTTAAATAAAATACCATACCTAACTAATTTTTCAGATAATTCAAATATAACACAAGTTTCATCAAATGTATTTCTAGGCTTAACAATAGACCAACATCTAACATGGCACGATCATATCAATACATTAATACCAAAACTTAATTCGTCTTGTTATGCTATAAGGACCATCAAGCAGATAAGTAACATCCCCACAGCCAAAATATGCTACTATTCATTATTTGAGTCATATATAAGCTACGGAATTGAATTTTGGGGTATATCGACCCACATTCATAAAGTTTTTATTATACAAAAAAAAGCAATTAGAGCAATTTGTTCCCTTGATCCCACAGAACACTGTAAACCTTTTTTTATACGCCACAAAATCCTTACCATTTCATGTTTATACATTTTCAAATCAATATTAGTAGTTAAAAAAAATATACACACCTACTCAGTAAATGCAAATGTCCATGATCTTTACACACGTAAAAAAAATCACCTATAGCTAAACTCATATCACACAAAACTTGGACAAGTAAACTCAGACTACTTATATAAATCTCTTTATAGCTATCTTCCAGAATCCATTAAAAACATTTCAAGCTATGACCGTTTCAAACATGAACTCAAACAAATTTTAATTCTAAAAGCCTACTATTATCTTATTGATTACTTAAATGATACACTCACAGAAATTCCTGTTATCACTTGATATTATTGATTAACTATAATATAATGAAATGAACCTTATTTTATTACTTTTCAATAATTATTATTATTTACAATGTATTACATATTATGACAATTTCTCATTATATTAGTATTTGTAACATTTTTTTTATTTAGCTAAAGGACACATACACTAAAAATTGTGTTGTTGTTACATAAAATGTACAATTTGTCCTAATAAAAAATTGAAAAAAAAAATTGAAAATATTTTATACTTTGAGGCTCTTTATCGATATCATGATTAAAAAGATTTGTCATGTAAATTTCATGTACACTTAGAGGGGGAAATAAACAATTCATACAATACCATCTCGGCGAAACTCTTCTTGTTCGATTCTTCAGTTCATAGACATCTTGAACTCCACATTGAAGGCACTTGCTGCTATTATAACTGTTTATACACTTATTACATTCCCATCGTCCAAGTATTGAATCGAATGCCTCATTGCTCATATTTATACATACCGATGGAAAATATCTTCACATACCCAGCACTCTAGGCGTTTAGTTTTATAGTTCTTTGTCAAATTACATACGGTACAACGTTTAACCACTGGTTTAGCCATTATGAATGAAAGAAATTGTAATGTTATAATCGAAAGAATATAAATCAAATTCCCTAGGCCTAATTCTGCTGTCAGAAAAATAAACAATAATATTTTGAAGTTTGTTTATAACAAACGAACGTTCGAATTGATTTTTTGACAGAAAATCAAAATTCAAATCCTTTTTTAAATATTTACTTCATAAAAAAACTTAATGCAACAAATTTAGGCTTCACAATGATACTTTAAAATAAGGGAAGGATTTTAACGTCAACAAACTCAAAAGTTACTAAATAAATATGATTATTTAGTGAGTATTCAAGCCTCGAGCTTGTTGTCAAGGTACACAATGATGAAATGCTATCACAAATCTTAAATACGTTAAAATTCCTATAAAGATATTAAATTAAATTAAATGTATTTGCTCACCGCACACACTGAATTCTAAATAACCTTTAGCAGCAAATCACTGTCTGAAAACGTCTGAATGCTAACAAATCCAGATTAAAACACAGAAGTGACTCATGACAGTGTCACAGACACAGACAGACAGACAGACACAACAGACACACAGACACAGACACAGACACAGAAGACAGATTGGTAAGAATACCACAGCCACCCTGCATTGCAAAAACATATTATAGTCACTGATACGAAAACAAGTATAATTGGATGAGCGTAGCGAGCGAAGTGAAGACTTCAATTTCACTGACCCCCCAAAAAATTAAGCTCGGGTGTTTTTTTTTTTTTTTTCTGTCTGTTTGTTCGCACGATTCCGGGCAAACGGCATAAGCGATCTTAATGAAAATTAAAGGGGACCTTCGTTTTCTTTGAACTTAGACTTGCCACGTTTTTGGGTACAATCGAAGAAATATTTCTCATGAATATCGTACTTTTACGATTTTTTTTCGATTTTTAGTGCGATATTTTCGTGACATTTGGGCCGATTCTGACCAAACAAGTGGGGCTACGACGTTCATATTTCACATGGACATTAACGTAATGATGATGTATTGCTTTCTGAAAGAAAAATTTGAAAAATATAGCCAGAATCTATAGAAATAAAGCTTTTTATATAAGTTTTTTGATTTTTTGTGCTATATTTTCGTGCCATTTGGGCTAATTCTGACCAAACGGGTAGGGCTTCAACGTTCATATTAAACATGGACATTAAGGTTATGGTGATGTAGTACCTTTTGAAAGAAAATGTTGAAAAAGTTAGCCAGAATCCAAAGAAATAAAGCTTTTAATATAAGTTTTTACGGTAAATAATACCAATTGACAGTGTTAACAATAGAAATTTGACAACAATCACCTACAATGCGTAGGCAGCAAAACAAAGCACTTGCAAAAGTAAAGATATCCCACGCAAACTTAAAACTTTGAAAACCTCATCCATCAACGCGGCGGGACTTTAGCGTTTTCTTAGTTAATATGAAAACAAGAAGTGACATCGTTTGTGTCATGGGAAGAAATAGTAAAAACAATCATTCCACGAACGCACGAGAATCATGCGTGGATTACAATCATTCCCTTTGTCACAGCGAGAATAAGGCGGGAGCCATGATTGTGTTAGGGACAATCATGAATCAGTCAGATCAACGCTGCCCAATCAAACAGTTACGTCCAAATATTGTTGGTCCGATGAAAAAGATCTTTACAAATGCAGCACTGTAAGCTTTTGAGTTTATGGTGTTTCTTCAACTTACACACAGTACAACGCCTGATTATTATGAATAAAAATTAATTGTTATTTGAAATCGAAAGAGTACAATTCAATTGCCCTAATTCTGCTCTCAGAAAAGGGTAAACAAAATATTGACGTTTGGCTAAGAAACAAAAATACAAACTTCTATCTTTACGTAATTATGGTTAAATGTAATGTAATTCACAAAATTAAAATATTCAATCTTGTTAATTCCGCCTGCGTTTATTTATTTGTTATAGTAGACACTAGAGGCGAGCGTGTAAAGTATGTCACACATCACATTACTAACGTATTTCGTCGCGAGTGTACGTGAATGTGCATATAGTTGAACTCAATGTACCTCATTCTATATGTGCACATGTGTAAATAAGAATTCTTAATGTAAATAATTTGTAAAAATCCTAACTCACGAGTGTAGCACATGCCTATATGCGTGAGCATTTCTAAACTAAGAGTTTTTTTCGTGGTTTTGTTTGCGATATTTGCAATGTATTTTAGGCTATATGTATCCGGAGTCTCAAATGACCACTAACTTTTTTTATTGATTGTTATCTTGTGTATCCGGTATAATTTATTGACAATTAATATTTCTGTTGGATGTGGAAATCCTTATGTGAAAATACGTTCTATTTATCTTCGTTGTGTGTAAAAATTAACTTTGTTTACTAGGAATAACGTTCTGAGTTAGGTCTATATATTTTGCATGGACGTGAGCGAGTAGCATAAAGCATATAATAACTTACACATTTGAGTGTGAGTACCTTGCTCTAAAGTAATTAAATTCACTTCATATCTGAATACGATAGACATTATATATAATTACATGATCAAAAAAAGATGTTTAGACCGCAAGATATATTAAACTAGGAAAACGCTAAAGTCCCGCCGCGTTGATGGATGACCTTTTTTTAAATTTTTAGTCTGCGTGGGATATCTTTACTTTTGCAAGTGCTTTGTTGCTTTGTTTTGCTGCCCACGCATTGTAGGTGATTGTTGTCAAGTTTCTATTGTTTCTTGTCAATTTGTTTTATTTACCGTTAAAAACTTATATTAAAAGCTTTATTTCTATGGATTCTGGCTAACTTTGTCACTTTTTCTTTCAAAAGGTACTTCATCACCTTAACCTTAATGTCCATGTATAATATGAACGTTGAAGCCCCACCCGTTTGGTCAGAATTGGCCCAAATGGCACGAAAATATCGCATAAAAATCCAAAAAACTTATATTAAAAGCTTTATTTCTATAGATTCTGGCTAACTTTTTCAACATTTTCTTTTAAAAGGTACTACATCACCATAACCTTAATGTCCATGTAAAGTATGAACATTGTAGCCCCACCCGTTTGGTCAGAATCGGCCCAAATGTCACGAAAATATCGCACTAAAAATCGAAAAAAATCGTAAAAGTACGCTATTCATGAGAAATATTTCTTCGATTGTACCCAAAAACAATACACCTCTAAGTTCAGAGATTTCGAAGGTCCCCTCAAATTTTCATCAAGATCGGATATACCGTTTGCCTGGTAGAGAGTTAACAAACAGACAGAAAAACAAAAAAAAAAAAAAAAAAAAAAAAAACACCCGAGCTAAATTTTTTGGGGGTCAGTGAAATTGAAGTCTTCGCTTCGCTCATCCAATAAAAAACACTCCAAAAAAGTGATTATGCCTACATTTTTTTAAAGTGGCTCTCTTCCACAGACGCGGGGATATTTTTGATACGTTATGTATGGCTGTGCTGTGTTTACTGGTTATTGTCCAACTCGTAGATGTTTTATAAGTAGGCTACTTTACCTACCCATGCTAATTACGAGTGTATCATGAATACAACAACCTCATATACTTACTTTTAAGAAAACGTGTCACGATCGCGAAGCCGCAGTCGCTACCTCGTAAATCGGGAAATAATGGACATGGACGGTATATTCAAAAAACGTCTCTGAGGACTGGGCCGCATGTGGCTGCACCCTCTGCCTTTTATATCCCAAAGAGTGATTGAGTAAATAATAGATTACGCAATGTTAGCGTTTAATTGAATGAAAGTGAAACATTTGAATGAACAACAAACACTAGGGTTCGAACAGAGAACCTCCGCCTCTGTATGTAATAAATAGATGCGATAGAACACTGTATACAGCAAAGAATACTCTTGTCTGGGTTTATGACGTTATAGCTTATGGAACTAGAGTCCTAAGTTTGAATCGCAAACGGGATTAGTGGAGTATTTCCCTCAGTATTGTATTGAGATGATTAGTGTTTAGAACATAGTTGCTATTTTTATAACGTTACTTATATTGATTGTGTTGTAAATTGCATCACTTGTACATGTAACCATTATTCAACTGTCATTCCCAATAAAATTAAGTATTTCATTGTCACGGGAGAAAAACAAATTTTGGTACCGTTTTGTGTAAAATATACAATTATAAATTATAACAATGTTCATCATTTCCATACACCAGAAAAAACTTTTGGATAGTAATTACAACTGGATTGATATTTATCTTCGCATGCATCCACTATAACGTTGCCGGCAATGTAACTTGACCTTGACAGAGCTATCGTCGACGGAGTTGAGTTGGGCACGCAATAAATCAGATAAGGCGCTGTTTGTCGGTGCGTTACCCCTCTTCGGCTCCATGTTCAGTTGCGGTGGGGATAACTAGTTGTTCACGCCTATCTCCCTCCCTTCCCGCTCCCCGCAAGAGCGTAACTATCCAGAAAAGGGCGGGAAAAGTTAGCACTATACCTCTTAAGGCCTCTAAATGGTTGCACATCTGCTATAAACTATTTTAGATCTGTCAAAATCAATACAGTCATCTGATTGTGAGCTAAATACAGCCTGTCTATACAACAAATTATGCTATAAATGATGAAAACTAAAAGTTCCCTTCAATGGTAGGCTACTCGTAGTATACTTCTAGAAGATCAAGATATATCCAAATTTTGAGATGAATTGCTTGTATTTCCGTGAAAAATAGACATTTATCAGTAGCTTTTCTAAATTTGACATATTGTAAAAAAGTAGGCCCTATATACAGTAAGTGCGATGTGCGCTTATTAAATCAGTATTGGCTCGAGCGCTAAGCACTCGACTCTGATTCTCGGCAGGTCTCGGGTTCGAATCCCGTCGCCTCGGAATCCTGACTGAAGTTTTTTTCCGAGGTTTTCCTCAGTCGTTAAGGCAAATGCAAGGGATTGAGTCCTCTTAAATAGCTCTCGGACATCCCTTCACAATTATTGTCCTATCCGCAATAGCCTTTACCTAATGAGTCACCTGAAGAGGGTTACATTGGTTAAATCTTATGTGTATACCCTACAGCGGGCATCCTACAATTTGTATTTATCAAGTCGATTGTCGAAGCCACATAATTTCGTAAACACTTGTCAGTTGTCACTTGTGCCGAATAACATAGTCATGTACATGCGTTTTTTATTTCAACCTTATTGGAAGCGAGTATGCAATACTTTACTCCATGTCATATCTCCCCTCACCAAGCATCTTTATATGTCCAATACGATGATTCAGTTCGCCGCGACACCTACTACGGGTCCGTACACCTGCTCCCCTCCAGAACATTTCGTCACAAAAACATGTTCATAATTTGCACCAATTATGCAATATTTTGCAACCAAGTCCCGAATTTTTTGCCCCAATACTTTCGGAGATACGGCCATTTCAAAAAGAGGAGGCTAAATTTACGCTCACCCCCACCCCCCTTATGCGAATTTTGACTCACAACCATGTACATAATTTTGCACCAATTATGCACCTTTTTTGCACCCAAGTCCCGAATTTTGCACCCCAATATATTCATAGAAACAGCCATTTTCAAAAAGGGGTTCTAGGTTTACGCTGAACCCACTTATGCGAATTTCGACTCAAAATCATGTTCATAATTTGCACCAATTATGCACCATTTTGCACCCAAGACCCGAATTTTGCAACCCAACACTTTCGGAGATACGGCCATTTAAAAAAGGGGGCTAAGTTTATGCAATTTGGGTCCGTAAACTAGTCCCCCCCTCCCCCACCAGAACATTAATTCGTCTAAAAAACATGTTCATAATATTGCACCAATAATGCACCATTTTGCACCCTAGTCCCGAATTTTGCACCCCAATACTTTCGGAGATACGGCTATTTAAAAAGGGGGGCTAAGTTTACGCTGACCCCCCTTCCCCCTTATGAGAATTTCGAATCAAAACCATGCTCATTTGTGACATACTGTCGTTTAAAGGTATGCACACAAAATATATAAACTCCTACTAAAATGTAGCAGCTGCTCGGCTAAGCTCGGTGCGGTTAGCTTGGGCAGTCGTAGATCCCAGGAGCTGGTTCGGTGAACTTGGACATGGCTATTATAATAGATAAATACCTAGGCCTCAAATAGTTCAGTTAAATAAAGTAAAATTTCTTTAGTAGGTAATGTACTAAAGATAGTATCTGAAGCCTCGGAGGCCCTGGATGGAGAGGGACAGTCCTGGCGGGCGCCAAACTTCTAGGCTCATGAAACGTAGGACCAATACTACGGGGTGAATATACAAGACTTTATATTTGATAGTAGCAATAATAATGAATGGATCCATTGGTTTGTTTATTAAACATGATTAATTAGATATAATTATATTACAATGCAACAATAGAATTATTAAAAATACTTGAATAAAACTGGTTGGCTTATTTAATTAATATATATTTAATATTTAAATTAATAGCTTCTTTAATTGATCATGTTTATGCAAATCACAATGAAAATATAATTCAGTCAGGTATTATAAGTGTAGGATTAAGTGATCATGAATTAATTTATTGTGTTCGTAAGATTAATAAGCAAAAATTTCTTCCTAAATTTGTAAATACTAGAAATTATAAGAATGTTGAATGGAAGCAAGTAGATGAAGATATCTTAAGTGGTCCAATTAACCAAATTGGTGTGGCGGTAAGTGCAGATGATAAATTAGAAATGTTTGTTAAAGTAGTCGTAGAACCTCTAAATGAGCATGCACACCCCTTGGAATTAAGAATTAAAGGTAAGCCAGCCCCATGGTTAACAGCAGAGATTAGGAAATCCATGCATAGAAGAGACCACTTGCGCAAAGAATTTAGAATTTTTAGATATACAATTAATATTATTTTTGTTATTGTTTTGTTATTAATATTATTAATGTTATTATGACTTTTTTATATAATTTAATTATCACAATAAAACTTAAGAAATATATCTCAATTAAAAGTGCCATACGCTATACTGTGTGTGTGTGTTTACTATGAGTTGTGAACATTCTTGATGGTTTGAATTTGATTTAGTATTTATCGTACTCTGTTAGCCTATATTTGGTATAAAGCCTATATATACCAATGATTTATTATGATATTATAATTAGAGAATTGTTATATGGATACAAATGCCATCCTCGGTGTCTCATGGGTGCATGGGGCGCAGGTCCGAATATAGTAATATTATTCTGGTTGACATGGTCTCGAATCCCGCATATTGGAGAGCGATTTTATCATTTTGGTGCACCCCCATGCTTTTGATTATCATCAATTAACAACATTTTGGGAGAGCAACGACAATGTACCTGTGATTGTACATATTTATAAGTGACAAACACGGAATGACATGTGTTCTTCAGGTAAGCACATAGCGCGCTCCTCCGACTATCACTGATCGGACAGTTGCATTATTCGCCACCAGGTAGCAACCCCTTTGCTTGGAAACGCGTATAGAGCGTGTGGTCAGTGTGTTCACCACCGAGTTGAGTTGGGCTGGATGATGATGAGGTGCAGCATTAAGGTATCTGTTTGTGTGCGTAGGTTTACGGTAAACCGTGTGGCCCAGATTTCCATCAGCTCTTCTTATCAGGCACACATCTAGGAATGGAAGCTGGCCGTTCTCCTCAACTTCTATCGTGAATTGGATGTTGGGGTGGAGGCTATTCAGATATCTAATTTAAAATATAATAGGAAATAATAGGAAATATATCAATCAGTGGTATGGACAGTGCGAACACCCGCGGATCAACGCCAGAATCAACAAGGCCGATTCAGAACAACTCTGAAATTTATTATGTGCTTCGTTGCTAGGACGGCTCCAAAGTCACCGTTTACAAACTCCTAAGACAAGAACTGATAGACTTAAGTCCAAATCAGAAGTTAAAAAACTTCTGACTTTAGCGAGAATCGAACCCTGGCCCTTCTGCATTGGAAGCAGATACGCTAACAACAAGACCAACGCACTAGCATAAGCACTAGATATTTATAATGGTTAAGAGCATGTTTAATTTCAAGCTTGTACAAATTACTACGCCTGAGTAATTACGCGTTTTGATTTTGATTTTGATTTTGATTTTCCCCGGTCCCAATTGCCCGGTTTTTGTTATATGAGGTACATCTGAGTGTGGCCCAAGTTTCAAAGTTCAAAGATGAACCGTTTTCTCAGTATAGCGTATTATTCGTAAGAGTACGGAATTACCTACTTTTGATAATTTTGTTTTTTTTCCGGTACCCGTTAACCAATTTTGCTTTCCATATTCAAAAGTGATAAAGAATGAGAGATATCAAAATGTATTCCACGTTTGAAACATCTCAGTTGTAGCGTTTTCTTTGAATGATTCATTTCTTAAAGTTCAGATATGTTTTTTGTCATTTTTGGGCCCATGGTCATCCCAAATTTAGCCCCTTGTGTTTTGGACGCAAGATATTTATAATGGTTAATAGCATGTTAAATTTTAAGTTTGTACAAATTACCACGCCTTGGTAATTACGCGTTTTGATTATCATCCAAATTTTGATTTTCTCCGGTCCCTGTTACCCGATTTTGGTTTTGAAAGCAAATGTCACTGCGTCTGAAGTACACCTAAGTGTGGTCCAAGTTTCATAGTTCTAAGATTTACCGTTTTCTCTGTAGGCTAAATTAATCTCCGCGGAGAACTCCTAGCCAGCCAGCCACCCACCCACCCAACCACCAGCCAGCCGAAAGGAATTTGACGATGTTGAGAGCCTTTTTTTAACACAGAACGAGTTGTCGGATCGGGTTGATTTTTTTTTTGGTATGTCATGGACCACATACCAGGTCATATACCGAGTTATATATACCGGGGCGGCGTGTGCAGATAGCTGAAAACCCCCCAACTCTCGTAGCTGTATATAGGGCTGGAGTTCGTGTCGCCTAAGCAGTCGCATGCGCTTGACTGCCGGGCGACGACCGTCGCCCTAGATATAATATACAGACATAGAATAAAGATTACACCCAAAAACGTGGCAGGTTCAAGTTCAGAGATTTCAAAGGTCCGCTCTAATTTTCATCAAGATCATATATGCCGTTTCCCCGGTAGAGAGCAAACAAACAGACAAAAATACAAACAAAAACACCCGAGCTATTTTTCTTGGGGTAACGTAAGTGAAATAACTAGGGAAACGCCAAAGTCGTTGTTGGACGAGTGAGTGAGCCATGTGTTGAGTACCCGGTAACATTTTCTTTCCTCCCCCTATCGAAGGCTAACCGTTTAGTCCTAATGCGCCACTCTAGCCTCAATTCACAATCAAATATTGGTAGATAAATTCAATTTATAATGGTAGTAATTATTTTATAAACAAACAGGGAGCACGCCAATAAATGGCGGCGTCAAATGAGTTTTTGTTTACAAAAATAACAATATAAACACGGCCCATACTTTGTGTTAAATAGGCCTCGTGGATATTTAATTATTTGAACCAAGGCTGTGATCAAGATCCACGAATCTCTATTCCACAAACCATGGATTTACAGTAACGCCAGTTGCTATTCTAAGTCCATGCTAAGTCCAAAAATAATAATTCTTCGAGAAAAAAGATTGTTGTTAAAATAAAACCTACACATTTAAGCCTATTTTTCAATTTATTATTTCCTCACCTAAGGCCCCCTAGCCTATCATGGCTAGTATGGCGCATTATGACCTTTGACGTGCTCTTATACCAACAACTAAACTTTAAAACCCTATTATTTATACCTACATTATACTTACCTAACTTAAATGCAAATGCTCCCGTGTACTCAACACATGACTCGCTCACTCGTCTAACAACGACTTTGGCGTTTTCCTAGTCTAGTTGGCAAAGACGCCGGTATACCCAAAATGTGGGTGACCTGAGTTCAATCCCTTGGTTGGGAAAGTTTTTGTAATTTCTAGATTGTTTTTACAAAATTATTAAACATGTTTTGAAATGCATATAACGCAGTGTAGTCTATCATCTGTGACAATACTATGGAAAACATAGCCAGTACGAAATACGTGAAAATATTGCAAGGTTTACTCAATCTACGAGCGGAATTCGGGGGTACCTTGACGTCCAACATTCGATTAACCTTGGACACGGCATTTCACAGCCAGGTAAATAACAAACAGAAAATATTATTTAAAAATGAAAACCATTGCAGTTAAAATAATTCCTATACATTTCAACGTATTTTTCAGTTTATTATTTCTTGTAGGTTTAAATCGAAATGGATTGCGCTCATTTTGTTAGCAGTTCTCAGTTACCTGGTCACGGATGTGTGTTTAAAATTTCAGCTCAATCTATTTGGCCGTTCGGCCGTATGAGCCCGGACAGACAGACAGACAGACAGACATACATACATACATCATTGGACAATGCTCACGGCCAAGGCCCGATCGAGTATAGCGTTAGGAAAGACTACGTTCGCTGCGCTCACTCGTCTAAAAAGTGAAATTAAAGTCTTCGCTTCTCTCATCCAAATACTAATGGAAGTTTTCACGTACACCGTACAAAAGTTCTATAGAGTTTAAAGCGATTTCTTACGGATTTATCGATCATTGTTTGATATTGGTCGCGGAAATGAGGAAATCAGCTTGTTCTTCAAAAAGCAACACAATATTATAAACCATGACTTTGTAACGTAACTGTTGTCTCTACCGAAAATCTGGTAGACACTATTTTAGTAGGAATGATGTAAAGAATATGTCTGCCGTTAAAACTTTTCGTCTATTTTCCGCCATATTGAGGATATAAAATAAAAAAAACAATTGTGCAGACATTTTCCAAGGTGGCGGCCAACACTCCAGTGCGATTTTTGAAGACTTCTTTTCCTTTGTTAAGGGCGCTTTCTGGAAGGTGTGTGCAAAAATTCAGCTTGCCGGGAATTTTTGTTCTAAATCGTATCTAATGGTACATCGTTGCTTGTTTGATATAGCCAAAACTGTGTGCCACCGCTCGCGTGATCCGCGTGACCTTTTATCTCCGCCCACAACCACCCGCACCAAATTAATGGCATTTAATATCCTTTTTATTTGTTCCAAAATTGTTGTGTTTTAATGCATTTTTGTTGTAATGTTACTATTTACTAGGAAAACGCTTAAGTCCCGCCGCGTTGTTGGATGAGCGTAATTGGTGCATTGAGCTGCCATGTGTTATACGGATTTTCTGTTGTTCTGTGAAAAAATCATTACTAAGTTGAAGATTTTTTTAAAAATTAAATTAAATTAAATGAAAAATTTACCTAAATTTTAAATTTTTTTAATTAATTGTAATTTAAAAAAGGGAAAAAATCGTATAATAAATGAAATTTTTTTAAAAAATATATGAATTTATAAAATTAAGGTTCTGTGAAAAAATTATTACAATAGGATAAAGCATATAGGTGTTATAAGTCAAAGAATTGTTTTAAAAAAGAAAAAAAAAACGTAAAATTTCGATTTTCATGAGAAATAGTTTTTTGATTGCGCTCAAATTTCACACGAATACATAAATTCATAAAATTAAGGTTCTGTGAAAAAATCATTAAAATCGGACAAAGCATGTAGGTGTTATAAGCTGAAGAAATTTTTTAAAAATCGAAAAAAATCGTAAAATTGCGATTTTCATGAGAAATAATTTTTCGATTGCGCTCAAAAACGTGGCAGTTCTTCGTTCAGAGATTTCGAAGGCCTCCATAAAATTTCATCGCAATTGGAGTATCGGTTTAGCCGGAATCGTGTTAACAGACACACAAAAATACAGAAAAAAAAAAAAAAAAAAAACATTCCGGATTTTTTTCTCCAGTGTAGTGAAATGGAATCTTCGCTTCGCTCGCTACGCTCGCTACGCTCATCCAAAAATATTTTCTAAAGTGTAGTTCATTGTTGTGTCTGCATCCATAAAATTAGATTTATTTAGTTGTCCTCCTTTGTAAATCAGTTAAATAACTGAATGGGATAGACGTTAAATAAATAAATAAATACGTAAAGAAAGAAAGAAAGAAAGAAATGTCGAGATGCAGAGTTGATTTCTGACCTTCATACACACATTTTGATACCTGTGTGTTGCTTCTACTCAAAAACATTAACAAAGTTTTATTCCGTGAACTTTGCTTCCACACATATTTTGTAGTTTCCCCTGTTTGGTGCCAGGGTAAGATTTACATTGTTCTGCTGATCGTATAAGACGAGATCGCGTCAACACCAGCCAAGTAGGGGAGACCCCCTCCACCCCCTTTTTGCTGGAGCTGTCTAGAATGGGTATTTCCACTCAATAGTAGAGTGATGCAAAACGGTCGACGCATCCTGAAACCAATTAACTGCATACTATTTACTCTGTAGGTCGAGGCCTACCGCCTAAATAGTGTCTTCAATGTTTCATACCGTACATTGAAGGTGGATGCAGTTTCTTAGCTAGAGGCCAACACTGGTCGTTTAGAGTCGTTTCCCTTATCATGTGGTTTGTCTGTTCAGTTCGGGCCTGTGACCACATATGTTAATGCAAAGATTATACAAGGAAAACGCAAAAATCGTTGTAAGATGAGTGAGCGAGTCATGTGGTGTGTAGGCATACACAAGATTATTTGCATTTGAGTGATGGTTTGTTCCATTGTTCCATAATTGTCCGATCTGGAAATGGGAGGGGCAGCAGTAAAAATGAAAAATATGGTTGATGAGTCATTTTGGTTGCAATAATTATTTGTACGTTTGGTTTTTACACTTTTGGACGGGGATAGTGCAACTCTTTTCACCTCTATTTCGGCGCTTCTTGTGTCACAAACTCGAGACCACCCTGTGCTATAAATCCTTTTCTCTTGTAAGGGTAAGCAAAGAGAGGGTTGGGGGGAAGGCCTCTTGTTGTGAATGGAGACTTGATTGCTGAGATAATCCCATTAGCTCTGGTGTTTGTTACAACTTGATTAGCCGTGACCACGTGTGATCGACGATCACTTAGGGCTAGAAGACCCCCTCCCCTGCACGCAGCCGTCGCGAGCAGTCAATGATGTCGGGGGGATTATTTACCCGTTGTGCGAATTCGAGTCATTTCGATGCAGCTATAGGAAACTCACCGATTTCATACTCTCGATATGAATAACATTTTACTGGTGATATTCGACTTATAGAGGTTACTTCAACTACCACATACTAATTCAATAACCTCTCTACCGCCCCCAACCTTAATAAGAAAAATATAAATTGATCATCAAATCATCACAGTGATGACTGACACTGGGGTACTTAAAAAGGCAATATATTAATTAGGGATGGAAACATGAAAAATACTACATTTAAATTTTTTGGAATGTCTCGCGTTTACTTGTTTCAACAATATTATTCAAATTTTATTTTGAAATGTTTGGTAAAGATAATGTATTGTTGTGTAGACAATCTTATAATCCTGTGTAAACACATACCAAACAACAAAGACGTAGCAAAGTGACCCGTTGTATTATCATGTCATCAATTATTTTATGAGGGTGGGGAGTGTAGTGGTGGGTTAGGGGACTCCCTGAAGCTTAAATCAACAACTCCCCCTAGTGCGATTAGCTTCCGAGACGAGAGGGGCCATCATGATAACCGTGCATAGTTATCATATGCCACCCTGAGCTGCAGCCTGCATGCGGGGCAATTTACAGTCCACGCCTCTCGAGACATAAGGAACACAATATGATGTTATTGCCTCGGGGAGAGAGTAGATGCACAGATGGAAGCTGCGTGTACACTACATGCCTCACAATTTACATCATCACGGATGGTGGGATGGGATGGTAAACTAGCGGGGTATAAAACCAAAAGACTTGTTTTGATTTAATATTCGCAATGGCTTTTCCAATTTGATTTAAGAGTTCAAACAATTGAGTGGCGCAACATGAAGCTCATTTTGAAGGACAAGTTAAGCAAGAAGCAAAACAAATGCACGGGTGTCTAAATTTTCAAATGCTGGAAAAACAATTTTTCTAAGAATTCGAAATATATGTTGTACTTATTAAACAACAAATTTTAAAACATAAGAAACTTGTGGTGGGGGCTAGGGGCTGTGGGTTTCACATAAATACTATTTGAAAAATATAACGTTCACGTCGAATGATGATAAGGGATGGTAAGGAACTTGTTTATAATATAATACCACTTGCTTAATATAATTCATTTATATTGAAAACTATTCAAACTGAGCCTTTTTTAAACGTGACCATGTGGTAAGCTTAAGATAATGTAACTATTGCGTCATCAAGTGAATGGTAGTTCGAAATGTAAAGTATAAAATTAATGAAGGCTGGTCTTCGATAAAGTACATTTTAGGATAATGAAAAGAGATCATACATTTCAAAAGTTCTTTGGGAAAAATATAATATAATACTGAATTTAAGTATTTTTGTTAACTTTCATTTTAGTATTGAACCTTAAAAAATGAGGAGTTAATATTAACACATTTTCCTCGAAGGACCCTAAAGAGAATGTTTAATCTAGTTTGTAATTGTTTTATAAAATGTATTTGCAACTGATCTGATACCTTATATTATAATTTCAAGGAAAATATTTAGACTAATTTTTAGTGTCTTTAAAAAAGTAAAAAGTTATAAACGATTTTTGAATGATACTTAATATTATACTAATCAACTGAAATAGTGAGTGCATTTCATTAAACTTGATAATACATCAAGTAGTTGCGACTCCAAGTAGTTGTAGTGACTACATGCGTGAAACATTATTCAGATCAATTATAGGAACCTGAAGGTCTCAGGTAACGTGGTCATGTGACAGTTTAAAATAAAAATACAACATACAAAAATAGCCGACTCCGCAAAACTACTCAAGTGTCAAGTAGCTTGTCTGCAGAGCCTCTTAAACAACAAGAGTTAGTAAACCATATCTCCGACTTTCATAATGTCGTGACACCACATCAATATAATAAATAAGATAGCAAAAATTCCAAACATAGTATACCAGCGACTCTTGCTGTGCCTCCCCGTGCCAGTACTTTCCGGAGCATGTTTTTTTTAATGTGGCAATCAAAAGACTTACTGACGTTTGTTGTTTCCAAAGAGAGCAGAATAATGAAACTTTATTTTTCTCAAATTGATTTGTTAAAAAAAAATGAATGAAACAAAAATCTAAATACCATCAAAATATCAGTGCGGTAAAATATTACAACTTTTGCAGCAACACTTTATTGGATGAGCGAAGCGAAGACTTCAATTTCACTGACCACCCAAAAAATTTAGCTCAGTTGTTTTTTTGTTTTGTTTGTTTTTGTTTTTTTTGTTTTTTTTGTCTGTTTGTTCGCACGATTCCGGGCAAACGGCATAAGCGATCTTGATAAAAATTGAAGGGGACCTTCGAAATCTCTGAACTTAGACGTACCACGTTTTTGGGTACAATCGAATAAATATTTCTCATGAATATCGCACTTTTACGATTTTTTTCGATTTTTAGTGCGATATTATCGTGACATTTGGGCCGATTCTGACCAAACGGGATGGGCTACAAAGTTCATATTTTACATGGACATTAAGATTATGGTGATGAAGTACCTTGTGAAAAAAAAGTTGAAAAAGTTAGCCAGAATCCATAGAATAAACGTAGGCCTACTTTTACGATTTTTTTCGATTTTTAATGCGATATTTCGTGACATTTGGGCCGATTCTGACCAAAGGGGTAGGGCTACAACGTTGTTTCTTTTGAAAGAAAAAGTTGAAAAAGTTAGCCAGAATCCATGGAATAAAGGTTTTAATATGAGGTTTATTTTGAGGTTTATAATAACAAACAATTTAACAAGTAACAATAGAAACTCGACAACAATCACCTACAATGCATTCAAAAAGCACTTGCAAAGGAAAAGTGGTCCTACGCGAACTAAAACTTACAAAGAAGCTCATCCATCAACGCGGCGGGACTTTAGCGTTTTCCTAGTGATAACAAAATGTGATGCTAGCTGATACGATTACCCAAATAAAACATAGGTTAATGAATTACCAATCACGATACATACATACTTGGGTTAAGATTTTTTTCTGTTAAATGGCCACCCGCCAATTGCTACCCCACCTGCCGCGTCTGTGTTTTTTCATCAAATTAAATCTTTTCATTTTGCGTGTGCCAAGAGCAACAATGAACAATACAATTTATAATACTTATACTTCAAGACAAAGACAATTTATTATAATAAGTTTTATACTAACTAGGCCGCTTCGCGAACGCTTTTTCCAGTCTCGTTGATGGACGAGCTTTTTGTGGAATATTTTATGTGGAATCTCATTACTTTTTCTATTTCTTTTTCTTCTAGGAAGGTCACAAGACGGTGGTCCACGTTGGACTGTCATTGAACGTGCTCTGTCAATTTATTGATTTTTCACTAGTTTTAGATGGTATTTGATTCTGATGTACCATGAACAATGCATATTATTATGTAGCTGGTGTATCGTTAGTACGTAAGTACAAAGTTGCTTTCAATAGGTTTTATTAGTTTAAAGTTTTAATATATTTGTTTGAAATTAGCATTGAAACATTTGAATTGATTTCTATGGTAACGGATACGTTGGCTCCAAGAAGCTTATCAACACACTTGACTTCTTTGTTAAGATGCTCAACGAAGGTGCTGGTATTTGAAGGTGCACATGTGAAGAATTTTTAAAACAATTTGTACTCAGTGGATTAAGTATATATTGACAAACAAATATGGTTGTGTCTGGTAAATATGTAGGGTGGTGGGTGAGAATGATTTTGTTTATTAAACTAATTAAAAGTGTATTACATACAGGAGCATTAAATGAAGATGGTGAAGAACTAAAATATGAGAGTATGACATGGAAGAGAAACCAAATTCTGGAAAGAATGCTAATTGTAAGTTAGTGCAAAATATCTGCTTTGACTTTATGCATTACTGGTAGCCGAGGACTCTCTCTTTCAAGATTCAGAATGCTGTTAGTGATGTCCGGCAAGTGTCATCTGAAGTCGACCATCAAGCTTGGTCTAGTAGGCCTACTAATGTTAGCTCTATGTGGAGATGTTGAACTGAATCCAGGACCACCAGTAAGCTACACAGTCCCACAAGTTGACCCTGGTCACATGATAAATAACCCAAATTGTACTGTGTGTCAAGCATTAGGAAGACGTAATCAAATATTTCTGGAATGCCACGTTTGCCACAATAAAACACATCGAGCATGCACTGACTTGTCTTTGACAGCATATAATTCAATCTAAAGAGGAAATATTAATTGGGTTTGCTGGCAATGCACTATGCCAAATATGGATGATTCTTAATTCAATAATTCAGCTATTGCAATCTTGGGCAACTCCAGCGGGGATGTGCCATTGAAAAATGTCGGAGGGAAACTGACCTGTCTTAGTTTCAATGCACGAAGTCTAAAGAATACTAAAATGCAACCTGACATAGCAGCATGGCTAGATACTCACAATCCAGACATTATGACAATTTGTTAAACCTGGTTGAATGATAGTGTGGGTAACGGTGAAATTCTCCCAAATGGTTATATAATATGCAGGAAAGACAGGGTTGTTGGGGGTGGAGGAGGTGTTTTGGTGGCAGCTCGGCCGGAGTTGAAGCCAACTCGCATGTCTTGTTTTGAAACAACGGCTGAAGTAGTCTGGGTTCAAGTTACAATCGATAATTCTAACGTCTTAATAGGATCAGCATACAGACCGCCAAAAGCATCCCAACATGTTAATGAAGAACTATTAACGTCTTTGAAGCTAGTTCAAGACCACCAACATGAATACTCTGCAATTCTACTATTAGGAGACTTCAACATCGCTGTTAAATGGAATTGTACTCCTCCAACAGCTGAAAATAATCTTGCGGAATCGTTTCTATCTTCTTTTATGACCTATTTCTTCAACAGTTTGTGACAGAACCAACCCGTGTTACAGTGGCAAAAGAGTCAATTCTTGACCTCGTTTTGTGTAATAATCCTAATTTAATTTACAATGTACAGACAATCCCTGGAATTAGTGATCATCTGGCAGTAAAAGTTGAACTGTCGCACAAAAAAGTCATTACCAAAATGTTATCTAAGAAGAGCTTTAGTTACAAAAGAGCAAATTGGGACCTTCTTAACGAGCTTATAGCTGAACGGATGCCAACTTACTTTAACAATGATATAGAAACTTCTTGGCAGGAATGGAAGAGAGTCTTCTGGGATTGTGTAAATGATACTATACCTTCTTGTACATTCAATGGAAGGCAACGGGTTCCGTGGATTAGTAAGAGCATTGTTAGAAACCTGAAAACACGGGATAAATTGCATAAAACATGGAAGAAAAGTGGTAATGATCAAGACTGGCACAACTATACCACACACCGGAACAAAGTTAAGACTGAAATACGCAATGGCCACAATAAATACATTTGGAATTTATCCACATCTAATTCTAAACAATTATGGAAATATATACATTTTAAAAATGGATCTTCAGCTCCTCTCCATTTTAAAGTCCATGGCGTGCTTGAATCGAACCCTTAAAAGTTATCTGAAGCATTTAATTATAATTTCAAATTAAATTTTACTCCCGCTTCTGATGGTGCAACTGAATCACCTGATATTTACCAAAATACTGTGCCGCTAGAAACACCACGAATCATACACAGTACAGTGAGAAGGCACTTAAAATGCCTTAGAGTTGATTCAGCTACAGGCCCAGATGGTATTCCTCCAATGATACTTAGAATGTGTGCTGCATCTGTGTCACCATATCTTTATGCAATATATTTAACCTACCTCTCTACTTTGGGAAAGTCCCTTCAGACTGGCGTGTAGCAAATGTAATACCGATTTTTAAAACTGGCAAGAAAGAAGACGTTATAAACTACAGGCCGATATCATTAACATCAGTTGTTTGTAAAACTTTGGAACGTATCATTTCTCGAGAAGTTTTAAAACACATCACAATTAAGTGCTAAAATCCTTAATGAAAACCAGCATGGATTTGTTCCAGGTCGGTCTTGCTCAACTCTTCTTACCAAGGTTATTAATAACCTGCAGTATGCTCTTGAAGATCCAAAGTGCAAGCATTTGACCAGATTCCGCATAATGTTCTACTTAAAAAATTGTATTACTATGGCATACGTGGTTCATTACATTCTTGGTTGGAACATTACCTTAAATGTAGAACACAAAAAGTAACCTTCCAAGGAGCGGAATCATCCTCAGTAACTGTGACTTTCGGAGTACCTCAAGGTTCTGTGTTGGGCCCGTTGCTTTTTGACATATTTATGATGGATTTACCCCAAAGCGTTTCCTCAGAAATAAGCCAATTTGCTGATGACTGCACGATCTATAGGAAAATATTTACGAAAGATGACACTGATGCACTCCAGACCGATTTGGACAATATAAACACTTGGTCTGTTGAAAATGGAATGAAGCTGAACCCTTTTAAGAGTGTATTCATCAGATTCTCTAGATCTAAGAACCCATTGCGTTGCAGTTACCAAATAAACGGTTTGCCAATACTGGAAAAGAATGGTGTCAAGTTATTGGGTATCACAATAACTAGTGATCTAAAATGGAATACGCATACTGAAATAGTAAGAGCTAAAGCCTCCAGACAACTCTATTTTATAGCAAGAAACCTTCATCATGCTCACGTCAGTATTAAACGGGCTGTTTACTTAGCATTAGTGAGACCTCATCTCCTTTACGCCTGTCCAGCATGGGATCCCACATCAGATTATAACAAAACAAAATTGGAGCGTGTACAAAGTCGAGCAACGCGCATTATAGCTGCAAGGACAAAATTTCAAAGTGACAGTGCTACTGCAAGACGTACATCTTTAGACATTCCATTGCTTGAAAGTTACAGGAAAAAAGTAGAACTGCAATTTCTATGGGGAATGTTACACGGTACTATTGATCTGGACCCTTACGCTAGATTGCAAGTCTGTAGTCGAGGAGCAGAACTTGGTAGAGGCTTAATTCTTAAGCCTCCATTTGCAAGAACAACAGCTTACAAAAATGGCTTCTACTACAGGACTTGTAATGAATGGAATGCTCTTCCTTTGGAGTTAAGGGAGATTCGCTCATTAGACTCTTTTAAATCTGCCCTAAGCACACATGTTTTAGCTTTACAAAGTTAATTCTACAGTTTCTTTTTACTGATTCATGTTTATAATAATTCATTGAAGTGTATATTTATTTACTTATTTTCTATATTTTACAGGTTTACTAATGATTGTCATAATGTTGTTATCTTTTATTATATTTATTGTTATAAGGTTGGCAGTCACCAAGTGTGTTTGGAGCTCTGCTCTTTTCTGCCATCCTCGTGAAACATTTAAACAATGAATGTGTTACGGAACAAATAATAAATAATAATAAAAAAAAAATAGTTACTTGATATTACTAGTTCATATACACCTGTAAAAGGCCTCTATTAAAACCTTTATTTCTATGAATTTTGACCAACTTTTTCAACTTTTTCTTTCAAGAGACACTAAAAATGAACGTTGTAGCCCCACCCGTTCGGTCAGAATAGGTCCAAATATCACGAAAATATCGTACTAAAAACCGGTGGGGAAATCGTAAAAGTACGATTTCTATAAGAAATATTTTTTCTGATGTCTCTAAAATCGCAACATAAATAATTTCAGTGACTTTAAACGTTCCCATAAAGTTTCATCAATATCGGAGTAGCCGTTTGCCAAATATCACGAAAATATCTCATTAAAAAATGAAAAAAATCGTAAAAAAGTACAAAAATCATAAGAAATACTCGATCGATTATACCCAAAAACGTGGCAGGTCTAAGTTCAGAGATTTCGAAGGTCCCCTCCAATTTTCATCAAGATAGCATATGCCGTTTGGCCGGTAGAGTGCGAACAAAAAGACAGAAAAACCACCGCCGTCTGGATGTATGTAAGATACAAAAGAGCTGCTTGTCATGGCTCAACAAAATTCGGTCATGACTTTCAGTGAACTTTCAGTCGGTAAAGAAGTTCATGCCCCCCTTAACTAACACCATCTATGGTTCAAAGCTGGAACTAGATCTGTGAAACGTCCTTTACATACCTGAGTTTGTTGTCAAAATTCATGGAAAATAAACAATACCTTAATATAAAACGTTCCAAGTAAATAAAAATATAATTATCACCTTTATTATTCGTTAATTAAAAGCCCGGCCATAAGTCCCAATCCTAAACCTGAAATAAATCTACTTCCGCCCCCCTTAACTAGCCCTATCTAGCGGCAGACCGACAAATCTCTATTTCTTTTGCATGTCAATCATTTAACATGGGGAAATCCGAGCCATGACAAGCAGCTCTTTTGTATCTCAGGGTCCACTAGATACTTATGCTAAGCTGCTGTAAGCTGGGTCTTCTCACGTGATGTAAACAAACCGCCATCTTAGTTCCCTGCGTGTGTTTTAAAAATAATCTGGAGCGCTCCGAACACGCTCTGTAATATTATCCGTAGCAGAATGTGATATGTTTTTGTTTTGTTTTGACAGATCATGGACAGCAAAGATTGGGCATTGTAGATTATTATCAATACTACCATTGATATTAGGCCTACCTTTGTGTTTAGAATGTAGTTACAACTCCACGATAAAAGATTGTATGTGCATAAGCCTAGGCTAGGCCCTCGTCTTTGACTTTGTGTGTTTTTTTTTCATAGACAAAGGCCTAGACCTTGTAGAAGTCGTCGTAGAGCTTAGGTCTCGCGTTCTTAGGCCTAGGGCTAGGCCCTAGAAAGATCAGATTCAAGTTCAAGTTTGCCTCATGAGGTTTTGGTTTATAGGCCTACATGGTGCAATAGGCCTATGGCTTGGACTCATCTTTATCTTACCAACCACATCATCAATGCTAATAGGCCTTATGCCTACCGGTATCTGGACAGTTTGCCTCGGGTCCTAATATCCATTATGCAAATGAAAATTGACATATGAAGTTGAAAGATATGAAAATTATTTACATCATAATGTTACCTGCCAACATAAGAATCAAAGATTATATAGGTGGTAGCCTATTTATGTATTTATTGCATTCAAATGTACAACCGACATTTGAAATTGACGTCCAGCTGCAGTCTGCTATTTGTTTACAAAATCTCTGTAAGGTCCATTGGATAATGTGTTCGCGCACTCAGTAGACACATTATCAAGTAGGCCTTGACTTAGGGAACTAAGATGGCGCTTATACATTGTGGAAGTACAAGCGAAGACCCACCTTACAGCAGCTGTTAGGTATCTAGTGGACCCTGTTGTATCTTACATACATCCAGACGGCGGTGAGAAAAACTAACAAAAACAAAACACCCGAGCTATTTTACTTGGGATAACGTAAGTGAAATAAAATCAAAACAAGAGGTCGCTGGCGCGACCTCTGCAGTGCTTTCCCGCGCCAGTTCTTTTCACCGCATGTTCCTATGTGACAAAGACTTACTAACGCTTGTTTTTACCAAAGAAGGCAGAGTAATGAAACTTTATTTTTTTCAAATTAATTTGTTCAAAATGCGAATGAAACAAAAAATTGAACACCCTCAAAATATCAGTGCGTTAAACAACTTTTGCAGGAACACTTTATTTTGAAAAAATGGGATGCTAGCTGATACGATTATCCAAATAAAACATAAATTAATTTATTACCTATTACAATACATGCATCCTATGGGTTGTGATTTTTCTCTGTAAATGGCCTCCTGCCGTTTACTGTAGGGCGCGATCAATTACAAAGGCATTATTGTTATAGTATATTAGAATAAATTTAGAATTTTTACTGGCTTTAAACATTAGCTTTTCAGTACTTACAAAAAAGTTTGCGAAAATAATAATTTGTATTAATTTAATTTATTTTTTTAAATGTCTAAGTCATAATATAAGACATTGTGAAAGCAACAACAATAATTGCTTACTTGTATTGTGATTGCTAAATTACCAGGCTTAATACCATGGGAATAAAAGTTATAAAATATTGTTGTAGTAAATTACTTTAGGTTTACGATTCAATACAGCCAATGAAGCCAAACCACAAACCAACAATAAACCATCGATAGGGAAACCGGTAGCCATCTTTAGTGAAAATGATAATGCCCTTAGTTTATATTAGCGCACGAAAAAATAGAATTACAAAGTGTGCCTTCACAATTTGGCCCAAAATGTCAACTTTAAATGAAAGGTTTAGGCCAATACCTTATCAGTCAGAATTTATTCAATTCCAAGGGTGAACCTCGCACAACGTTCTATAGGGACACAGGCAAGGCATTAAGGTGAATCTATCGGCACAATGAAAATTTTCCTAAATAATAGTTTGTAAAAACAACATACATAGTTTTATCATTTATGATCATCTGACATTGACAAAACATTTTTTAAATTTATTTTTGGGTTGAGCGGTATGCCCAATAAGACGATTATAGTAAAATTTATGAGCGAGCCGACACTAAACACATGGCCAGTTGCTGGAGTAGTGATTACGCAAGACAAGATACTGGAGTGCCTCGCGCGAGCTCCAGCTGGGTGCCGATAACTGATGTGCGAGGGAAGCACCACGCATTCCTCACCCCAAAGGGACAAAAGACCTGATTTGTTCACACCTCTTGACAAGATCATCTTTTATCTGGTTCACTGGGAAATAGTCTGGGAGATTCCCAGTGATTGACATACCTATTATAATGAATAGCAAACCCGTCGCCAAATCACTTAGTTTGGTTTCCATTATTGCGCTTCATTGGTTTGCCAAAGAGGCGCACAATGAAACTTTAGCCTGGCAATATTGACGACGGTCAGCGAAGACTGAATTTCAAATTACAACCCTCGTAATTGGTTATAACAAGTGGCTTACATGTTCCCGCTGTGTCGGCGAAAAAGCCGAAATTCGTCAAATGTAAACGGACGAACTATACCACCATTCAAGACGCACATTAATTTAAATTGCAACTTGGCACAATGCTCTTGTGTAGTTCATAACTACCGTAAAAGACGTCATAAGAACATGATTTTAACATAAGTAATATAAGCCTTGCTTGAATTAACGCCTACTGTTTGGTCACCCCTGAATTAAACTTGCGATTATATATTTTTACAGTTAACCAGTGTGTACAAAAATAACTGTAAACAATGTTTGTGTTCGCTTAAACTTTCAAGGTTCTCGTTAAATTGTGTAGTGTGCATTACACACGAAAACGAAAATCGCCGTTTAAAAGTATCGTATTCTTCCTAAGGCAATTACCAGGTTTTCTGAATTGTAGTAAATAATATCAATTACACCTACGGGAGTGTTTCCCGACTAAACAAATCGAGAAATGTGAAGAAAAAGCTATACAATGAACTCGTATAAAGAAATTTACGGTTATCGCATGTAATAAGCTTCTTGCGAATTATAAATGATATAGGTGATTATTTTCTATCTAAAATAAATATATTGATCGTGTCACGCTCAAACATTGCGCCTCAAAAATCATACTCCAAATATTTTATTAAAATTTGTATCGTTCCAATCAAACATCAGGCGAATTAGTTTAATGCCAATTTAAAGTCAAATAATCAAGGTATAAATTTGTGTTAGTAACATTGAGCTAATAACTCAAAATTGCTAGCAAACAATGACTAATAAACTATTGGGGCGATCAGATTATGATACATTAATTTTACGATGAACAGATTTCATTGCAAATTTACATACTAATATTTAACAAAAGTAAAAACCATTATGCAAAATGTCGTTGACGTATGTTTCAGTCTTCTACATGTAAAAATATAAAAAAATCTCTACATGATCAAAACGTGCTCCAAAACATAATTTGATTGGACACCCCTGATGAACTATTGAATGAAACTAATTGTTTTTTGGCAGTATACACAACTGTTTGGACATGATTAATCGCATTCACCCTGCATTTTGGAATAATTTTGCAATATCATCGTAAAGTTTGGCAAAATTGTATGCACAAATATTTTGATTCCATAATCTGAATATTTTCTGTCACACGTGGATTCGCAACTAATATCGCCAGGAAAATTTATTTGAACGTTTTCTATTGACAAACAATAGAGGGAAGTTTCGTTGTGATAACACAAAATTGACAACGGACTTTTGATGAAAAACTATCGCAATGTGTAAAATGTCAAAATTGTACGGCTGACTAAACTAAGATTTAGGAACACTTACGCCCCTCACAAGAGTATAACATTTTAAAGAGTGGTGCAGTATTCTTTGGGAATCATGCCTGTAAAGTTTCGTTTACATTGGTTAATATCTTCTACCTCAAATAAATGCATAGGTCTTGACGCGCTCTAGATGTACTCGGATACATACATACATACATCTATAAACTTGGTGCGAACCTATTCGGCACCAAAAAGCACACTAGCTCGGCCCTGTTGGCGGAACGTAGAACCCTAGCAGCAGTGATGACTCAGGTAGACACAGCGGCAAATAACGTGGAAGAACGTGTAGATGTAACTAAAAAGTTGAGTTTTCAGCGTGATACGTTTTGTTTACGGATGTTGAACGTTAGAAATAAAATAAAGACATATTTGTGCTATGGTTATCACAAGAAAACAAATTTTAAATGAAAGAATAAGGCCTGTAAGTGCACCATAAAGTGGACGCCTGACGCAAGGGTTATGTCTCGAATGGTTAGGCATTGGCCTACATTTCTCTTTTAAAATACAACTTACACTTAAATAACAACTTTTAAATTATCGTGATCTCAATTTAAATTTCGGTAGGGCCTACTCTTAATAAAAACATTATTCTTACATTTAAGTCCGGGGATAAAGTCCGAAAACATATAGTCAGATGACAGTGTGGTGTCACCCACTGAGTTTTCCCGTTGTGTTTGATAGATTTATTATTAATTTATGTTCATTTTTAAATTATTATACTTATTGTTTTTTACCCGTCACCGACACTCATATTAAATCGCGTTTTACAATTTCAGACAATAATTTTAATTCATGCTTATGTCAATAGGCTATCACACCGTTCCCAATTGTTACACATACAGGCCTACATAGCACATAGGCCTACATTCAATTTGTTTCGTATGTGATGGGCTACCTCAAAACTACTACACTGTAGTGCGTTTTTATCAACAACAAAAAAGGTAGGCCTATGTATAGTAATAAATTCGGAAAAATCGTTTTCAATTAACATTTTTCATAATAAATACCAATTTCTGCAGCCAAGTATTTTTAGAAGTTTCGTCATGTTCTGAATAAAGCACACTTTGTCGATGATTACAAATTGACAACATCCGGATTATAGCATAGATGTAGGCCTAATTTATTGACATTTTCAGGGAAAATGATGAAAATAATACAAGTTGTACTATTTATTGTTATTACATTATCGCGGGAAAACGTTAAATATTGCACCTTGCACTTCAGCTGTTCAGTGTTATATCAATTTGTTGCAAAATATTTGTTAATACAACAAACAGACTCGTTTCACTTTAAAAACTTAACATTCTAAATTCAAATTTGGTAATAATTCCTTGGACCAATACCAATTTCGGCGGGCAACTTTACTTATAATTGTAATTAAATAATAAATAATAATCTGCTTATGAATTATTTTCTGGATATTCTTACGCTCAAACATAATAATATACCCAACTATTATGATGATATTATTATATAATATTTTACATTTCATCCCTATCCCATTCAGAAATATAGGAATAGGAAGGTTCAATTTTGGCTATAGTTGGCCTACCTACGCAATTACGCCTGCTTGTGGTTGTATAAGAGCGCAACAAATGCAAACCGCAGATGAAAATATACATCTTATTTAATGCGTGAGCGAGAAAGGTAAATGTTAGTGAACAGATCGGAAATAATCCCCGAATTGTCATAACCGGCGCGACTAACACACGTTAGCGGCATAATACGCTCCAGCCCGGAATCACAATTACGCCAGCCATGTTGTGACGTAGCGCGCCGCCAGTGCTGCGATCTACATGTCGATTTGGTGCCGAATAAGGCCGCATTCGCGCCCTAAACATACAAAGTCAATTGAAGTCTTCGCTTCGCTCATCCATTAATATTTTTATTTATTGCTTATATGACATTGTGTTCTTATTCTCATTTATGTTTTATTCCTGTCTTTCAAATGCATTATTGTATCAATATGTGTGCGAGTAGTAGTTTTCAATTGACCTTTATTTTCAAACTCTCGCGGGCAATTTGTTTTCCCTCCCTTCTCAATCCTTCTGGTCAGTAGTAGTCTCGTCACCAGCTGCTAGTCCTGCACTGCGCGGGTAAACATATGTTATTTTGGGTGCGAGACTACGCCAGAGGGGGGTATATAAAGCCGGCCCTCGGCCACGGCAAATCAGTAGTTCGATTATGTCTGCTACTCACATAACCCTTGGTCTCTAGTGGTTCGGCTATGCCTGCCACTGAGCCAGGTTCGATCATTTTCTCTGTAAAGTTCATGTAAATACTAGGAAAACGCTAAAGTCCCGCCGCATTGATGGATGAGCTTTTTTGTAAGTTTTAGTTCGCGTAGGACCACTTTTCCTTTGCAGTGCTTTTTGAATGCATTTTAGGTGATTGTTGTCGAGTTTATTTTGTTACTTGTTAAATTGTTATTATAAACCTCAAAAAACTCATATTAAAACCTTTATTCAATGGATTCTGGCTAACTTTTTCAACTTTTTCTTTCAAAAGAAACTACATCACCAGAGTCCATGTCCATGTGAAATATGAACGTTGTAGCTCTACCCGTTTGGTCAGAATCGCCCCAAATGTCACGAAATATCGCATTAAAAATCGAAAAAATCGTAAAAGTACGTTTATTTTATGGATTCTGGTTAACTTTTTCATATTTTTTTTTACAAGGTACTACATCACCATAACCTTAATGTCCACTTAAAATATGAACTTTGTAGCCCCACCCGTTTGGTCAGAATCGGCCCAAATGTCACGAAAATATCGCACTAAAAATTGAAAAAAAAATCGTAAAAGTGCAATATTCATGAAAAATATTTCTTCGATTGTACCCAAAAAAGTGGCACGTCTAAGTTTAAAGATTTCAAAGGTCCCCTTCAATTTTTATCAAGATCGCTTATGACGTTTGCCCGGAATCGTGCGAACAAACAGACAAAAAAAATATTTTTAAAAAAAATCAAAAACAAAAACAACAAAAAAAAACGAGCTAAATTTTTTGGGGGTTTAGTGAAATTGAAGTTTTCGCTTCGCTCATCCAATTATTGTCAATACACCATACCTATTATACCTACGTCACTTGCTTTTTTAATTTTGCTTGCTATGCCTATCCTCACCCTTGACCATCGAGACCGCCGATACCTCTAGACCTCCTAGACATCGGAACAGCGAGACCTCGAGACCATCTAGACCTCCTAGTTCTCGAGACCCTCTAGACGTCGGAACAGCGAGACCTGGAGACCCTCTAGATTTCGGAACAGCGAGACCTCAAAAACTTCTTACGCTATAAGCTCCCTAGTACCTAGAGAGACCCTATAGACCCTACAGACGCCATATTCCTTGACTCCTAGACATTTTTTAGACGCTATAGTCACAAGGCGTCGAGGCGCAAAGTTGAGGTTCCTACTTGCTAACGGGGTAAACCAAAACCCGCCCTTACTCTTTTGTCAACCGCGACCACTTTTCAAGCGTGTTCGCAACATCTGGCGACCGTGACAGGACACTAATCTTTTGGTTGTACAATGGACACTTTAAAGAGACAACGCGCACCCATTCGGGCGTCTTTCACGAAACTTTGCACTCAAATTGCAGTTGAGCTAGGCGAAAACATCATCCCTTAGAAATGTACATGCTGCTAGACTTACTTACTGATAAACACGATAGGCTAGCCAACCTAGATTATCAAATTATTGCAATTTAGACCGAGGATGATACATTAGAAGCTGACATAGTAAGCGACGAATATGAAACGATCGAATCCTACCGCGAGGAATACAAATCTAATAAACGACATTCGCGAGTCAGAGCTCGCAGTGTACGGATGTGTCTAGTGCGTCGTGAGTAAGCCGCGAGCACAACGTTTTCCGTAAGTTTGGTTTATAAACCCCACTTGAAAGTTATTATTATCAATGCTTATAGACGCCCGCATAGCGACTGTTTTTTATTTTGATATTACATAGTCAATAACTACTTAAAGTTTAATATTAACTAAAAGTATTCATAGTTTATTGAAAGCAGCTGTTGCTTTCCATCATTGTCTGGCCAACTCAGTGCTGTTGCTGCAACTACGAGTCGAATTTCGAATTTGGACTTTGTCCTCTGGCACGTCGCCAACTAGGCGAGTGCTAGAGGTATGATAAGAACCGATCGCAGCTTGCAGGATTCGTCAGTCATGGCTTCCGACCGACCCCCCTCAACTTCCACTCAGGCAACTGGTATGTTACCGCAAAACGTAGCAGCCCAGTTCAGCAATCAAAGAAAACAAGACAGATCTCATAAACACTATGACATTTTAACCACCAATGCCTCCGCTGCCAAACGGCTAAAACCTAAAGCGTCAAGAAATCGTGTGCAATCCACCACTCAAATCAAAACAAACATCAACTCTCTCAATAGTCAACCTTCAACTTCGCTCACTGTGACCTCACAGTCATTAAACAGTATCCCCTTGTCGAACCGCTTCTCGCTCCTTGCCGACGAAACAGACTATACGCATATCACACATCACTCTGAAGATTCCGACATGGATGAAGACCAGGATGACATTAACCCCATGAATACCAGTAGCAACCAGCAAAATTCTAGTAACATCACACCCAACTCAACTATAAATAAGTCAGAACGGGTACCTCCGATCACAGTGTTCGGCGTGCCAACGTATCGTCAGATGTTAGAACTAGTTAAAGACAATACCAATAGTGATTTCACCCTTTCATCTACCAAAGACTCATTTAAAGTACGGGCAGCAAACCTGTCTACGTATGCAGACCTTGTCAAAGCCTTCCGCGAGTTAGACCTGCAGTTATACACTTTCCCGACAGCCGACCAGCGGTTGAAGAAGATCGTTCTGCGAGGCCTCTCAGCCACTGTCGACGTCGAAGACATCAAAGAAGACCTCCGTCATCAAGGGTTCGCTATAACGGACGTCCAGCAGCTCCACCACCGCGCTGTTGAGGGAATCAGACACCCAATGCAATTAATATTAACTAAAAGTATTCAAGTTCAAGTATTTTCTTCGTAGTATCTTCTGCAGTTGTGGATAAAGGTAAACCTCTCCACCTCCTCGAGAAGGTTTGTTACCACCGAGTTTCTATTGAGCGTTACAGAGGACCTTGCCATGCCACCCGAGGGCCGTTGCAACAATGAGGTGGAAGGAGAAGTGATTACTCAATAAAGAGATAGATAATAATATACAATATTTACAACACGGTTTAATTACACATTAAGACACACAACATATCAAATACCGTACGCTGCCTTACAAGGTCTGGATCCGACCTAAGCAAGCGCACCTTACCGACTCACTTCACACACTTGGCCCCAACGCCTCTCAGTAGCGTCCCCAAGCTAAACTCACCCTCGTCAGAATACGCCCCCTACCACATGGCCTATCTGGTCATGTGGCAATCGGCAACTCTGACCACCCGCAACGCATCCCAGACACCCATATGTTTTAAATGCATTGCATTGCATGACCCCCCACCCCCCTAAAGACAGGTGAACAACACAAAAAGACAATAACAATAAAGGAGACAACATTTAGACAACATCTACGGCTGAATAAAGAAAGAATATAATAATAATACATTATGTACAAGTACACTAAATGAAAAGCCCCATCGTCTTTGGTAAGATTGGGAAATCAGTGGCTTACGTTATATATTGTTCAAAGGTCTATACCATAATCATACACTTTATATTACAACAATGTTCAATGAATATGTACCGAGGTACCCATGCAACCACAAGGAAACACCAATCCATCGACATTGCAACATAGTATACTCACAGGTTTAACATACATAATATATACATACACTGGTCATCATAGGACCACATCACTCTAAGAAAACACAAATCAAATGACACATCTGGATACATCAATTATATGTGTTTACTCCCACACATTACCGTCACGCCCGGTCTTTACACAAATATAACAAACTAAATTTCCAGGCAAAACTTTAAGAGCTAACACAGTAGGCCTATAATAGTATACACAAAGGGTGATCAACATTGTACTGTTCGATGTGTCCTGTAGCTTTATGTAAACGTTATTACTGGTTGCACCAATACATTGTCCTCCTTCACTACTTTGCACTCTTATTACGTCATCCGTTTTATCTCCATTTATTTACACTTAATCATCCATTTTACCACCATTATGATATTTATTTACACTTGTCACTTACATTATTTATTTATTTACACTACTGACGTCAGTGTTAGCTACGTTAATCAGACACACACATAACAAAAAACTTGTAGAAATACAGCCAAACCTTACACACTCAAAAGGAATGAGATCTAAAAAAAGGGCCAAGCTCATCTACCCTTCCACATAAACGTACAGTGTCCCATAACAGCATCCTCGAAAAGCTTGGCAAAATAGAATTTGCGATTATTAATTTAACGTAATAGTTTATCCAAGTTCTTTTTTTCTAATTAATTTAAACGTAATAACATGCAAATTCTATTTTGCCAAGCTTTTCGAGGATGCTGTTATGGGACACTGTACGTTTATGTGGAAGGGTAGATGAGCTTGGCCCTTTTTTTAGATCTCATTCCTTTTGGGTGTGTAAGGTTTGGCTGTATTTCTACAAGTTTTTGTTATGTGTGTGATCTCATTACTTTTCAAGTTCCATTACAAAATTATTTGCTAAAATATAATATTTTTATCAAAGTTGATTTAAATTCTATGGTATTAGCAGTAACAATATAGGATGTAAAATATCTAGACCGGATTCATGTACATCCTGGGTATAGGTGGTATAACCATGGTATAACGACGGTATAAGGACTGGACCCCAATTCTTGAGTTCGTGGTAGATGAGTTGAAAACGCAATTGAAAACGAAGTCGTTTTCGTTTTCGAAGGAATGGTATTCTTGAACGGTATCGTGGAAAACGTCATGGGTTGTGAGTTGAAAGCATTGATATTAAACCCCTATAGTAGGCTAGATTAGCAGTCTCCTATACCTCCGCACAGGCGCGAGCGTAGCAAATTGAAGACTAAAACCGGCCCATTTCAAGATGGCGATTTGGTGTTTTAATTTATGCTTTTTTAATGCAATAAAGTATTTTACTGGATTGTTTGATATGGTTTTAGCTTGTGCAGCATGGTATTAAAAAAAAAAACAATACGAAGTGATTGCATAAGGGAATTTAGTAATCATTTGGTGTTAAAGGCTAGTATGCTTACCTGTCAACCTGGCGGCAATCTTGAGAACTATTTGGCCACAAATCGCTCCATTTGATTAACATGTAAACTGTCATTTTAAGATGGCTTCTAATTGTACCGGAAGTGGACCACCGACTGCTGGTCTAGCCAATTATATAGGATGTCTATGGTTGAAAGAGTATCACGAAATCCAAACACTTTAAAAAGATTTGCGTATAGCAAAGAGCTCGAAAAGTTCTATATTTATTCTAGATGGCAGTGCCTTCATAAACGCGGGCCAATCGAAAGACAAGTTGTATGAAATGATTTGATTGTTGCAATTATGTAAACAAACAGATGAGCAAGTTCATATCAGAACGATGTTGTGCTGGCATAGGGTTGGCTAGGCTTGTCAAACATGTAATGTAAGTATAATTTACTAGTCCTATAGCCAAATGGAACTTTAGACCTACACTTTTGCATTATAAATAATTTTCCACATCTGGGCCTAGGCCAGGGACGGTTTCTGATTGTTTTATGAGAGTATAATGACACCTTTTCTCGTTCCACACAAAGAAGAAAAATTTTAAATGTCCGCTATTTGTTTACGTATCGCACTTTCCCGCCTAACTCTGCTTATACCGTCAACAAGTGTCAAGTAACTATGGTTACTGTTGATTGTATGCCAAGTGTTTAAGGCTTATTTTAAAACCTTTATTTGGAAGCCTTCCAACAAACTTTTTCAACTTTTTTTTTCAAAAGAGACTATATTTCTATAACCTTAATGTCCATGTAAAATATGAACATTGTAGTCCCACCCGTCTGGTCAGAATCGCGGGCCGACGTATTAGATGTTAGCAGTAGCTAGCAGTAGCTAGCAGTAGCTAACATCCTTAAAGTGATTTTGAGCATGTTTGAAGACATTTTTTCACCAAGAAGGAATGGTCGTACCCCAATAAAATTTGGCATGTGTTGTCAGGTACCTAAATCCCCTCGATTGTGATAGTTTTCAAGTTCACATCACGTTACATGACGGCTGGGTAACACCTCGAAATCACCCCAACTCTGCTTGGTGTATAAGGTGCTTGAGTGTGTAGCGCACCGCGGCTTGGCTGCGGCGCCCTAACGGGCACCTAGGTGATGACGGGTTAGGTACGGTCGTAGTCGATCGTAAATTGTACTTGTGGGCTGATGGAGCCCGTGGTATGGGTGATAGGTTTCTATTTTTGTGCAAACCCCGTCCTTACGTTAGTGTTGCTTGTGTGAGTTGTAGGGTCGGCGGACACACTAGCCCATTCAGGTTGTGTAAAGAAAGGTGTGAGTTGATCAACATTGTTATTTCCTATGCTTTTCCCCCCAACAGGGTCTATTTTTTATACACATTTTTTTTTTTTTTTTCTGCACACGAAAGGGGCCCACCCCCTTTTTTTGCCAAGCTACGGGCTACCCTTTTGAGGGTTTCAGACAACACGTGCGTTTTTCCTTAAAACTAATTAAACCTACTGCTAACTGAAAAACCGTTCCCCTTTGTCATAGCCCCGGCGTCAAACCCCTCCTGCTTCGCCGGCTGCTCTGAGCCGCTAGGGGACCGCAAGTTTTCAAAGGGTTCGTTAAATTGCTTGGAATATTCGGCGACTCCATTGTGGGGAAAGGTGACACATGGCCGCCCAAACCCCTGTTTTCCAAAGAAAGGGGAAAATTTTTGCCCCCTTTCCCCAGGGTGGGGTTTGGGCCCCGGTGTAAAACCCCATTTGTTTCTCCCACGGGGGCTACGCAATCCCAAAGCCAAACCCTCGGGTAACCGTACATCCCACGATTTTGTTCCGGGGGGAAAGTGCGACGATACACTGCTTTGGGGTTTTATTTATTTTTTTCCCCCCAGTGATTTTAAACCGCATGGCCTATAGCTGAAAATATATTTGGGTTTTACCCAGCTGAAAAGCGGGGCGCCCCTTCCATGCTTACTAAAAAATTTGGGCTACCTTTTGCCCAAATTCCACTTGTGTTTAAAAAACCGTACCTACAAAAAAATTTACTCCATTAAGCACCGACGCCCGGCTCTAGATGTGCATTTCCAGAGCATACAACTCACACCATTTCGAAAAACCCAATCAACTATCACAAAGATTATTGCACCTTTCGAAAAAGTGGGTTTAAGGCCCATTAAATCACAGATTTTTTGGGTCCCCGGGGCGTGTGGCATGGGGTTCATAACCCCCCGCAGGTTAAAAGGTTGCTAGGTTTAGTTTTTTGGGCACATTTTCAAAACCCCCTTATGTAGCGCCTGACATCTACCCCGAACCCCCTTTCCCCAAAGGTAAACATATCCATATACGTTTAATTTTTTCGCTGTCCCGAGATGGGGGGCAAAAGCTTTTAGGGTCCCAACATACCCATCCCCAGTCTTTTTTATCCGTGGCACAATTTTTTTGAATGCATGTTGCTGCCAAACCCTTTTTCATTTTTGTCGAGGGGCATGTTTTTTCACGAGCACGCGCAGCGTCCGCTCATGCCGTCTACTTCACCCCCCTCTTCTAGCCTAGCGATTAGGGGGCAAGCCGGGGGCCCTTTACGCTAAAGGGTCCCTCCACGTTCACTGTCGGACAAATCGCTTTCAAACTACCTTCGCCAGGGAAAAACATGTCCATTTCTGGCGGGAAAAGGGGGAAACGGCCTCCGATTTACCCTGACATTTCCCGTGGGGGTTTTCCCTTCATCCGCATCCTCTATGGGCAGTAACTCGTCCATTTATCTTTCGCCCCTGGTCTTTGACCCCCCCCCCTGCAGAGGAGCTCGGGATAAGCAATCAGCTGAAACCCGTGAAAAATCTAAGGGCATCTTTCGCATTCCCCAACCCCCTTTAACCCGCCCCTAGGGTGCCCCCCATAGAAAAACAAATCTTGGGGGAGCATGATCCGTTTCTACTTTAAAATGAGACTTTCCCCCACGTAGGGGTAGAATTTTTACCGCCCACCCCCTACCCCTAACCCCCCCAGATCGTATTAGAGTACGATGGGTTCCCACGGTGCCCAATGTGCAAACCCCCCCCCAAACAATTTGGCCTAGGGCCCTGCATGGGAGGGCCCCTAACCCCCCTTTTAGACCCATCGCATTGGATAGGGAACTCCAACCCATATTGGGAAGAGTTTAAAAAAGGGATCGGCTTGTATGGGGTTCGCAGTACATGGGAAAGCCTTCTGCTGTTAAAAACCCCAATCCATCAAACCCCCCTTTTTTAACGGGTGTTTTTGGGAGGGAGGACCGCCCCCCCTGATTAGGAATGAAGCCCTGTAGAACCCGGGGAGCCGAAAAAATCTTTGAAGTTGTTTACTTAGTAGGGGGTACGAACTTTGCTATTGCTTTCCCCTTTTGGGGTTTCAGGGGGCCACTTTTTGGGTTGATTATTGCCCCAGGATTTTTGCAGTTTTTGGGGCGACATAGCTTTTATTTTTTTGGGGTTGATTGGACCCCTGCTCGGTGCACACGGTCTAAAAGTATCAGTTTGTAGCACGGCTCTTCCTCACATCTGAGTATCCCCAAAAAATCGTCAAAGGAAAAAAAATAACATATTTAAAAAAACCCAAAAACCCAATTCCTTTATCCATCAACCGATTAAGGTTTTGGGTAGCCCCCCCGGGGCCAAAAGGCATGCGTTTAAACCTCAGGACCCCTCTGCTCCGCCATAAAAAACTGTTTTGGACCGATCAGAAGGGGGGCCCAAACCATCGGAAAAACCCCCGCGAAAAAATTGAAAATGTCATAAATTTTGGGGCCCTTTCATTTAAAGGGGGGAAAATCCAATCGATGCGAGGCAGTCATGGGGGTCAACCTCCCTCCTTTTATTAAGCGGCCTGTAATCTAGCCCCATCCATAAACCCAAACCCCTCTTTTTAAAATACCCGAAAAGGGGCACTAACCACTGACTCGTGCAAGGTTTGACTATGTCATCCCCCGATTTTAAAACCCTAAAACCCATGTCGCTAAAAAACTTCTCGCTTACGAGCGTTCAGGGGCCCGCGACCGCAGGCACGGGGTTTTGGGCGCCCGTTTTCGATTCGATGGGCAAAAAAATCTTTTTTACGGCTCTCAGTAAAAAAAACGCTTCCCTAGAACCTATCATGTTGACAAGCCCTTTTTCATAGGGGAGAGCAAATTTTACATCCTTTCCAAAAATGCCCAATGAGGCTCATACCACCTACTACCCTGCTACTGTCAGGGGCCCTATTTTCGGTAGCACTAAAAGGGGCGTGAATCTCCTCTTTCTTATCAACTAAACTTGTCAAACGGGGGGAAAAAGACCTGCGGCGTACCCCTACGGCCATCCCCCCTCGCCCCGGTTTTAATGAGATGTTGCCCCAGTGATAAAAACCCTCCCTAAAAATAAAGGGTCTACATTAAGCAGGTAATAATAAACAGGGCAGCCCCTGATTACCCCCCCTCCACCCCAAAATTCAGATGAATTTTCCCATAAAACCGCCCCCTGCCCCCAAGCTAGCTGCAAAAGAGCGCGTTTTCCCTTTTGGGCCCCCATTTTCCCTTTTGTAATCTACTTTTAAAAAATCATCACCACCAAATGTGACAGATGAACCAAATGTCTAAGAGGGGCAACAAAATTTACTCCGCGATTTTGTACTGTCAAACAGTGGCTCATTTTTAGGGCCCCCCGGTAAAATTTGCTGTCAAAGCTTCTAGTAATACACTTTTCCCTATGAGGGGGTTGAGGTTAAATTTTCCCGGGTCGGAGGAAACCCTTACAAGGTTTCAGGGTTGGGCCCTCAAGTAGGGCATGATGGTCCCTACTGAAAATTCCTTTGGGTGCTTTTTTTTCCCCCCCCTTCCTTTCCGGGGCAATTAACCGGGGGTTTAAAAAGGGAAATTTTCTTCCACAATACCAGGCCCCCTCTACCCCCGCCCGCTAGCCTCACTGGGCCCCCCACCTCGCGTCCTACCCCCTTTCACAAATACTACTGTCCAAAACTGCCAAGCTTTGTCCCCCTAACCCCGGGGTCGAACCCTCGTAATAAGCTCGCCAAAACAGGGACATTTGGGTGTGCAAAGAATTTGGGCTAGGGGGCAGCATATGACAGGGTTTCATACTCGCGCGGTCCACAACATGTGCGGCCCGCAGCTTGCCCGGCCGGGGAAACCCCCCCTTCCCGCGGTAGCGGGGTTGGGAGGTCTCCCGGCTCCAAAGCCAAGGGGTAGGGTTTCCCGGACAGTCGGTGGGGGGCGGACGATAGAGGCGGGCTTGCAGTCACGCCCCGCCCGAAGCTCTGGTCCCGCTGCGCGATCTCCCGCCCAAAGGGAAACGAAAAAATCTTCCCGGGCACCATCGAAAGAACCGGGATGCAGTTTTTGTTTCCCCCGAAAAACCTTTTTTTCGGCCGCTGACAGCACCCCATCCCGTGTGTAATACCCCCCCCGATGGGTGGATGTTTGCGGAGATTTGGGTCGTCCCGGGGGGGGGGCCCCCGCCTTAAACTCCCGTTCAGCGCCGCCCATAGGTTTCAGTCCGTACTCCCTTTTCAGCGCCGTCTCGAAAAAAGGGCCATCGACGAAGCCCTCATTAAAATCCCCCCAGCGTAACGCGGCCAGTTTTTGGGGCCACAAAACACGACGCGCGCCCCCCCTACAGCGCACTCAGCTGCTGAGCGGGCCGGGAAAAGACGCCCCAAAACCCCAAAAAATTTGGGGCCGGGGTTTTAAATGGCCCACGAAACGTTTTGGGGACCGATAAAATTTTGTGGCGTAAAACACTAGCCGATCTGTATTTTTCGCACAGAGGCTGGTGTGGAGGGTCGCCGTTCCGCACTCCAGCCTCCTTCCCCTCAAACCCTTCCGCAAAAATGGCTGGGTTTGCGGCGTCCGTCCACTGACAATTGCAAACAATTTCCCGCAAAAAACTGCCCGGGGAAAGCCCTTTTCCGCCTCACTTTTACTTACGTTTGGCCCTTTAAAACCCCCCCCCACCCAATTCAATAAAAACCCCTCGATATACAAAAGGTTTAACAATTCAAACACAAGCGCGCAAAAAAAAAAAACAACCGGGCGGGGCCCCACCCTGCAATGCCACCCGGGGGGCCGTTTCAAAAATAAAAGGGGGAAGGAGAAATGATTAACCAAAAAAGAGATAGTAATAATTAAAAATAAATTTCAACACGGTTTAATTTCACATTAAAACACAAAAACAAATTTAAAAACCCCTACGCTGCCTTACAAGGGCTGGATCCCACCCAAAACCCCCGAACCCCCCACACCAAATTTGGCCCCAACCCTTTTAAATAGCGTCCCCAAAAATAAAATCACCCCCGTCAGAATACGGCCCCCCACCAAAATGGCCTATCTGGTCAGGGGGCAATCGGCAACTCTGACACCCCCAACGCATCCCAGACCCCCCATATTTTGGGGTGCATTGCCCAACCCCATGGTTCCCCGCCAGTGCTAAACAGCCAGGGGGGGGGGTTTTTGGCCCCAAACTCCCCCATTTTTTCACTCCCTTTTCCTACCCGCTTCCAAAAAGCGCCCCTTTCCCACAAAACAAAACGAGTGTCCAAAACCCCCGCACCACCCCCCCAAGGGCACAAAAATGTGGAGAGGATCACCCCCTCTTCGACGAAAGCAGCGCGTTCCCTCTAAGCACGAGACCGGGAAGTACAGTTCAGAGGTCCGCAAAAACCCCCCAATACTCTAAACAAGAAATCCCTATCACCCCCGCCCAGACAGGTGGGTCCCCCCCCAACCTACTCTAGACCGGGAGTTTCTTCTGCTAATGTAGCATCACCTTCGAACCACAGTCCCACTCCCAATTACCCGATAACTCATCATACGTTCCACCACCCTCACCAGCACTCCTCGCCTTCCTCCACCTCGGATGAAGAGACTTGGAAATTGATTGCAATATCGCCGAGGCCATCACACGTCTCAGGCCTACTCCAGAAATAATCGCTCTAGAAGGCTTTAGCCGAACAGTCATTACATTATGGACCCTAGGCGTACTTTACCTACTCTCTTCTGGAATGCCAATGGAGCGATATACAGGAAGTCAGTCGAACTTATACATCTCATGAAAATCAACGACATACCGGTGGCACTCGTCAACGAGAATCACCTGTTTCCCTCGCAGAAGTGGCTAGTGCCAGGCTACACACACAGTCTTTCGCAATGACCGACAATAAAATGCTTCGCGCATTGATCCGAACCCCACCCTTGGCTTTCAATTTCAATCATCTGTGTCAGAATAAAATATAATCTTTGTGTTTTCCCACCCCTAGATACTAAAAACTTCCGGCGACAAAGACCAGCTCCTTAACTAAACCCCTATCTAATCAACCAGCCCATAATTATAGGCAATACGAGTGTTCCCAAAATGTGTGCCTCTGAGAGTCACCCTTTATGAGCTAACGCTCGGTATGGGTATAACCTCGCATGGGAAATGTTACCCAATGCGATGAAGACTACTCTAATAAACGAAAACTCGCGGACAAGATCAATCAGCGGAGAAAGGAAATTCAACATCCAGTAGTTTCTATGCCCGGCAATACCAACGATCAAAGTAATCAAAGTAATGTCAAAGAATGGCTTACGTTCTGGGGACAGTTTCGAAAATCCACGACGATAAAGAATTGCGCCTGAAGATAAATTCCACTTTCTAAGTCAGTCGATAGTTGAGGGATCACGCCCTAAGAAAATGATTAAAGTTATCGAGCAACCGCGAAAAGTTACGACCAGGCCATCGAAGCATTAAAATCGCGGTATGGTAGAGAAGACGTTCACATCGATGTCCACATCCGTGAATTGTCAAAGCTTATTAATGGGAAAAAGCGCATGTCCGATTTGTCACAACTGTACGATAATATCGAAACACAGCTTCGCGCCGTAGAAACTCTAGGCATTGTGAACAATCATACGCGATTATGCTCTTCTCTATGGTTGAAATTGCCTCCCAAAAGACGTTATCAAAGCTTGAGAGAGACAACGCAATATATTCCAACTTCATGCCGAAAAGAATGAGGTCAAAGCAACCTCAATTACTCATAACTCTTGTTGCGAGAAGCTGATTGACAAAGGAGGACACTTACAAATAAATCTAATAACAAAGCTGCAGACACACAATGAACTACAGTTAAGTAAATATTTGAAATATTAACTTTGTCTTGGATTTGCCCTGGGTTTCAATAATTAGCGAACGAAATGGTAGAATCACAAAGTGTGCATTCACAATTTTGCCAAACCTAAACTTTATAATGTAATTTAGGCCTTGGCTAGTCAATTATTCAATTCCAAGGGTAAACCTCGCACAACGCACTATAGGGAGACCATCAGAAAAAGCAATGAAGCAGTAAGCCTTGCGAATTATACTTCAAACTGACAGGAGTTCTCAGCCTTGCAATCACTATATGGAACCGACTATTAATACTATATTATAGTGCTACTGTATTAGTATGCTTTCTATTTCTTCTATGTTTAGAAATGAACCAATGGTACTTATCATGATGCATTGTATTAGTATTTATTGAGCGAGCGAAGCGAGCGTCTCCACTTGACTCTTATGGCTCCAATGTCTGTTTTTTTTTTTTTTTTTTGTTACTGCTTCGATACAGGTCGCACCGTTTCTCTGATCGACCTGAATTTTGCACACATGTACATACCACCTAGGCGGGTTGCTGTATAGTTTTGTGGCAAAATCGTTCAAAAAGTTAAAAAGTTACATTAAAGTTTATCCAAAGTTTTTTTTCGAACTAAACTGCGACAAAATCTGAGGTGGCCAAATCATTTAGAATGTCCGTCCGATCACGATCGAATATGTTATTTTTATTTTGATCCGTTAAGTAGTGTAGATGGAAATTACATTATAACAAAGTCCCGTTACCATGCAACGGAAAGTCGCACAGCATTTTTGGCTCATGATAGCGGTCAAACGGAGGCTCGGATCGAGTTGAAATTTTGACCATCCGCAAGTTTCGTTCCCGATTGAATGCCATAGTTTTGTGGCAAAATCGTTCAAAAAGTTAAAAAGTTAATTAAAGTTTATCGAAAGTTTTTTTTTCAAACTAAACTGCGACAAAATCTGAGGTGGCCAAATCATTTAGAATGTCCGTCCGATCACGATCGAATATGTTATTTTTATTTGATCCGTTAAGTAGTGTAGATGGAAATTACATTATAACAAAGTCCCGTTACCATGGCAACGGAAAGTCGCACAGCTTTTTTGGCTCATGATAGTGGTCAAACGGAGGCTCGGATCGAGTTGAAATTTTGACCATCCGCAAGTTTCGTTTCCCGATTGAATGCGATTAGTTTTGTGGCAAAATCGTTCAAAAAGTTATAAAGTTACATTAAAGTTAACTAAGTTTTTTTTTAAAAACTAAACGGCGACAAAATCTGAGGTAGCCAAATCATTTAGAAATGTCCGTCCGGTCACGAATATGTTATTTTTATTTTGATCCGATAAGTAGTGTAGATAGAAATTACATTTTAACAAAAGTAACGTTACCATGGCAACGAAAAGTCGCACAAGAATTCTGGTCACTATGTACTGCCACCTAAATCAAGAGGAAAATAGTTTTCCCAAAGAAATGATGTCAAGGTCCTCTAGATGGCGGTGGATTTTATCCATTCTCTCCTATTTAACCAATTTCCAGCTAAATCGATCGAGACCTTAAAGACTTATTGGTATGTAACATTATGGGAATGTCGTACTCGGGTCGTGTTGCACGTACCGGTGCTCGCTCAACAACGCGTCCACTGAGCGTTTTCTAGTATTATATTCATACAATTTAATGTTTAGTTGGATGAGCGAAGCGAGCGTAGCGAGCGAAGCGAGATTCCATTTCACTACACTGGAGAAAAAAATCCGGAATGTTTTTTTCTTTTCTTTCTGTATTTTTGTGTGTTTTTTACACGATTCCGGCTAAACCTATACTCCGATTGCGATGAAATTTCATGGAGGCCTTCGAAATCTCTGAACTTAGAACTGCCACGTTTTTGAGCGCAATCGGGAAATTTTTTCTCATAAAAAACGCAATTGTACGATTTTTTTCGATTTTAAAAACTTTCTTCGACTTATAACACCTACATGCTTTAACCGATTGTAGTGATTTTTTCACAGAACCTTAATTTCATGAATTAAGATATTCGTGCGAAATTTGAGCGTAATCGAAAAATTATTTCTCATGAAAATCGAAATTTTACGTTTTTTTTTCTTTTTTAAAACAATTCTTTGACTTATAACACCTATAGCTTTATCCTATTGTAATAATTTTTTCACAGAACCTTAATTTTATAAATTCATATATTTGTGTAAAATTTGTGCGCAATCGAATAATTATTTCTTATAAAATTTCAATATTACGATTTTTTCCTTTTTTTAAATATAAAAATTAAAATTTAAGCTAATTTTTCATTTAATTTAATTAATTAAAATTAATTATCAACGAATTAGTAATGATTTTTTCACAGAACAACAGAAAATCCGCATAACACATGGCAGCTCAATGCACCAATTACGCTCATCCAACAACGCGGCGGACTTAAGCGTTTTCTTAGTTAGTTTGTCATATTAAGTTGTTCTTACAAAATCTAAACTTATTAGTTTTATTCTTATGTTAATGTAAGTGGTTAGGTGGAAGAGCGAACAGTGTTCGAACCTCGCCGTTTTGTAATTGATACTCTTTTACAAATAAAGTTCTATTCTATTCTATTCTATTCTATTCTATTCTATTCTATTCTATTCTATTCTATTCTATTCTATTCTATTCTATTCTATTCTATTCTATTCTATTCTATTCTATTCTATTCTATTCTATTCTATTCTATATTATTTCATCATAACTTGCGGCCTGCAACCCGTATCGAACTCGGAGCCTCCAGCATGAAGGTAGGCCCTAATGCGTTGCGTCACTAGCTGTTGCCGTGATAACGTTCACGGGATTCAGTGTTGTAAAAGGAATTTAGTAAAGAACCGAGCCCTAGTGTGTCGCGAGGCAAGATAAAGAATGTGATGACGTCACTCGGCAGCTTAGATTTCAGCTGGAGCACATAAAGTGTTGAGTAAGACGTCTGGCAGCTGGCATCGACCAGTGCGTGTAAGTATCTAGGGCGACGGTTGTTCGCCCGCAGTCAAGCGCAACAAGTGTACTTATAAGGCGACGACCGAACTCGGCATATTTACACCTACCCGAGTTGGGGGGTTTTCAGCTATCTGCACCCGCCGCCCCGAAAGATTTACAATCTTGAAACTCGGTATAAGAGCTGATAAGGGGGACCATGACCTAAAAGTAAAATCACCCCGATCGATAACCCGATCTGTGTTTAAAAAAGTGCATCAACTCGTTGAAATCCATCTGCCTGCTGGCTAGCTGCTAGCTAATTCTCCGCGAAGATATAAGAGCCTTCAGAGAAAACTATGCATCTTAGAACTTTGAAACTTTGATCACACTTAGATGTACCTCAGACACAGTGTCTTTTGCTTTCCAAACCAAAATCGGGTAATAGGGAAAATTTGGATGTTAATTATAACACGTAATTACTGAGGCGTAGAAATTTGTAAAAACTTGAAGTTAAACATGCTCTTAACCATTATAATATCTAGCGTCCAAAACACAAGGGGCTAAATTTGGGGGACCCGTTAGCCAAAAATGTCAAAAAACAATTTGAACTTAAGAAAACTATCATTCAAAGAAAATGCTACAACTGATTTCAAACTTGTTTTCAAACACTTTGATATCTCTCATTCTTAATCACTTTTGAATACGGAAAGCAAAATTGGGTACGGGTACAGGAGAAATCAAAATTATCAAAAGCTATGTAATTCCGTACTCTTATGATAAGAAGCTATACAGATAAAACGGTACATCTTAGATCTCCCTTATGCGCAATCACTTTAGCTTTCAAAAACAAACCCGGGCAATAGGGACCGGGGTGAAATCAAGATGAAAATCAAAACGCGTATTACTCAGGCGTAGTAATTTGTACAAACTTGAAATTAAACATTCTCTAACCATTATAAATATCTAGCACCCGAAACGCAAGGAGGTAAATTTGGGGGGACCGTGGTCCAAAAAGTAAAAAAAACAATTCTCAACTTAACAAATTTTTTCATTCAACGTCCATCATTCACGCCTTGATAGGAAACAAACAGCAAGAAGATGTCATATCCCCCACAAATACAAAAATTTGTAAAAAAAAAAAAAAAAAACGTCAGCAAAGCTCTCCTTCAAAGGCTCTCAATGCTTTTGCTTATGCTTATGACGAGTGCATTAAACTTAGTTTTTGTTTATGCTTTTTAAACAAGGGAGCGAAGCGACTGGTGGTCTCCATTCAACTCAAACGGCTCTCATCATGTGATTCTGTGTGTACATCGAAAATCAGCCGAATCGTTGATCAGATTGCTAGGATAATCAGCTAGATCCATTGCGATTTAAACCTACAATAAATAATAAATTGAAAAATAGGCTGCCAATGTGAAGGAAGTATTTAACGACAATGGTTTTGGTTTTGAAAAATCATTTTTTGTTTGTTATTTGGCTGGCTGTGAAATGCCGTGCCCAAGGTTTATCGAATGTTGCACGTCAAGGTACCCCCAAATTCTGCTCGTAGATTGAGTAAACCTTTCAATATTTTCACGTATTTCTTACTGGCTATATTTTCCATAGTATTATTATTATTATTATTATTTTATTGGATGTATTTCATACAAACTCGGTTAAAACCGGAGCTAACATGTTGTACGGACTTACGTCAAGTACTTCCATGTGTACCTATTACATACATTATTACTTTTGTTTAACTCTAACTAAAATAAGTCATTTATAAATTGTAATATTGTTTGTAGATGATGTTTTCTTTCTGCTGTGTACGGTCGGGGCCGTTTTCTCGTCCCCATCCTGCTTTGTTTTTGGGGACTAGGGGAAACCACGAAAACCATGTCAGGATGGAAGCTGTCTCGGAATCCGAAGTATCTTTCTTATTTTAAAATTTTTACAACTATTCTACACGTGTTGATATTATCCCTTTTTTGAGTCTCGTGATCATTGGGTTGAAGATTGTTGTTTAAGCTTTCATGTAGCTTTTTCGGTATGATCCTTTGGGCTGATATAATGAAGGGGTTTGTTTTACCTTTTTCGTTTCCACTTCTTGATCTAAATTGCAAGTTACTATACTTGTCAATTTTTTTTTCCACGTGGTCCGACTTTATGGCACTTGGGGATGCAACGCCCGAAAGGTATTTTCTTTTTCTTCTTTTCAATTATTTTAAAACCCGGGTCTGTTGTATGTATCGTTTGGTCTGTTAAACTGTGCGGTGTAAATAATTTGTAATTTTACTATCTAGTACTTTCTCGGGTTTGTATTTGTATAAGGTGTGGTGTGTAAATGGGGTTTATTGATTGTAGTTTTTGATGAATAATTTTAGTACTTGGTTATGTCTGTGAGGTTCTGTTGAATAGTGATTTGCACCCGGATATGATTTTCGTTGTTTCCCCCTTTGCACTAATTTTTCTACGATTTTTACTGTCGCATCTTGTATTATGTATTTTTTAAAATTTTTTCGTCGAAATCATCTGTCTTGAATAGCCATATAAAACCTTCTGTTTCTCCAATAGTTCCCCCGTTTTTTAAACCCACCTATTTGATGCTTTAATTTTACGTGCCCCTTTGTGTATTCATCATAATGTTTTTGGGGTTTGGGGTTTTTTCAGAGACGAAAACTTTTTTAAAGCGTCATTATGATTTTCCCTTTAATTGACATTTTCTTTTGCAAATTTGAGGGAGTTAATATTTGTCAGCTAGCACCACAGCCCTAGGCAGTGTGGTTTGGTTGCTTTTTGTAAAAAAGTATTTTTAAAATTCTATTTGTTTTAATATAGTTTTCGATCAATTAGGCCCGTCCCCCTTTTTTCTCTTGGAAGTGTAAATCTCTCTTTGTGATTTGGGAATGTATTCTGTTTTGGAATGTAGTAAGTTAATTTTTCCAAACCTGGATTCTGTCTGCGCCTTTTAATGACCCCCGAATAAATAGGGCGTATTGGTCAGCTTGTATTTATTGCGTGCTTGTTTTTACCGTTTATTTTGCGTTTTGAGGTGACTTTAGTCGTTTTTTGTATGTATCTATCAATTTGGTTTTCATAATTTTATGTTCAATTGGGGCGCTTGTGAGATCCAAAATATTTGTTACATCTTTTATCGTCCATTTTTCCCAATCCATTTCCATCATCAAACTGGAATCTTTGCTTGTGAAACCCTTTACCCTTTTCGAATGTGCTCTTACTTTGTCTACTCCAAACTCATGCAGATATTTTGACTAAATTCAATTTGTATTGACTAGACTGTTTAGTTTGCAAAATTTGATGCTTACAACTTTAGTACCCTGTAAAATAGGGGGGAAAAATTGTGTGACAACCACTTATTGCCCTTTAATTTTAAATCCGTATGTCGATTCGTTAAGCATATTGACAGTGGGTTTAATGAAGACAAAACCATAATGCACTTAATGACACCTTGGAAAATGCCACTTTTAATTTTGTTTGGATCTGTGTTTCTGGGGTTTTTTTCATATTTATTTTTAGTGTTTTTTTTTTCTCCTGTCCCCATTACTGTCTTCAAAAGGGTTTAAAATTCTGGGTTGATTTTAATATTTGAAAAATCTGAATAGCCATGTGGGGGTGTTGATAAAAGGGCTTCTTGTAGTAAATGTTTTTACGTGAATATTCCTTTTTTTATTGTTGCCGATTCTTCGTAAGTAAATAAAAGTTGTTCTTTACACCCCGTGGTTTTTACAGCATCCTTTTTTGTCCTGGCCCATGATATTGTGTTCTTCGAAATGTTTATTATTTATTTGTTAGCATGAAGAAATATTTTATAATTTTTGGTGACTGATTGCCGTTTTTACTTGGGTTTTCGTGTCATTGCCTTTTGGTTTGAGAAAGGTTACTCCTTCAGTAAAATTCGGGTATTTCTTTAACTCCATTTAAACTCTTTGGACTTTTTTAATTTGTTTGTGAGTATATTGTTTCTTATACAAAAATTTTTTAATTTATCATTCCCCTGGTGTTTTCCAGTAGTGTAGCATGATTTTCGATTTTTAATTCATAATAGTTAAAACCTTTCGAATCTCATCTCATTAATATCGCTCATCCTACTATTTCACTTAATCCATTGTGACCCGGGTTGTGTGCTACCCGGGTTACCCCATATTCCTGTCCAAAACTCTTCTATCTCTGTCTAGTTGGTTTTCCCTTTCCTTTTATTTTTTGGGTATAGATAGTTTTTTGGTAAAACTGTTTTTTTCCTTTTTCTTTAAACATTCGGTTTTTTTTCTTTTCTATGCTATTTTTTTATATCTTTTAATCTTAGTAGAGCCTTACTTTTTTGTTTAAGTTATCCAAATTTTCGTGAATGAATTCGTTAATTTTTCTGCTTTGCGTAAACCTTAACTTTTAAAATTTTTTGGCAGTTCTTATCACATTTTTTGATGTTACCCTTCGGTATTGTTCCGTCGACCGGGGGGGATCTCTCCCAAGCTCAACGATTCTCCCAACTATCGCTTTTCCCATTTCGTACTTTTTTCTCCTGTTTTTTCTTTGAAAATGTTGCCCGATTTACCCTTTAAAACCCAAATATCTAACCACTGCTACAGCGGGACAATAAATTGCGAGAACGTCTGAAATGAAGTTTTGTCTTGGGTTTTAATCGATAAAAAATTGTGTTCATTATGTGTCCCCTGTCTTTATTTCCTTTTAAAAGCTTGGGGTTTTGGTATGTATGGTCCCTTCTGTTTTTTTGTATGCCAACTCTCATGGTGTTGTAAATGCTAAAGCTAGGATGTTCTTTTGATTTATATGTCAGGTTTTTCTATTTTCTTAGCATTTACCTCTTGTGTTTGATCGTCTAGTTGTTTTGGGGATCTTTCTTCTTTGGGTTTGGTTTGGTATTTTTAGTGGTTCTGGCGTTCTGGTGGCCTGGACGTTCGGTAGTCTGGGTGTTCTGTAGGGCCCGGACGTTTTTGGAAATCTGGGTGTTCTGGTTTTGGGCTGGACGTTCTGATAGGTCTGGACTTTTGGTTTGGGCTGGGAAATTCTGGTTTCTGGGAATTTGAAAATTTTGCAGGGATGGCATACCGGGATTTCTGTAGTTTTTAGTAGCTCTGGGATGAATGGGCTTCTTCTTTGCTGTCCTCTGCTGATTATTTCCCTTATCTCTTGATGCGCTTTGTTCGTTCTTCACTTCGCGTTTTATTCTATTTTTAAAAGTTTACTGGGAACATTTTATTTTTAAATATAATTCTTCTTTGGGCAGTATTCTCTGTTTTTATTTTTTTATTATTTTTATTATTTTAATTTTTATTTTATTATTTATTTTATTATAGTGGTTCTTTATGTTCAAAAAATCTCAGGGACTTTCGTCCCTGTATACACAAGGGGGGGTGAGGCCCAAACCCCAAAAAAGTTTACATTTTACGCGTAAAAAAATAAATATATAACATATATTGAGACAAAATTTAAACAATTAACAAAAAAATAATAAAATGAGTGAGATAACAAATCAAAAAAGTTTTTATTTATAAAACAACAATTGTATGGCAAAAACTTTAAGATCGAGAGAGAGGAGAGAGAGAAAATCAGAGAGAGAGAGAGAGAGAGAGGAGAGAGATTTATTTCTGCAAAAATCTTTTGACTTGGGCACGTTTTAAAGGGTGACTCTTTCTGCATGCTGTTAGAGATTTGCAGACAGCCCAGGGATTTTAGGGTGGGAGAGAGGGAAGGGTTACTCCAGTGGGTGAGATCACGATAGGGCCGACAGTACAGTTTTTATTTTTCCAAAATTTTTGTTATTTCTTGACTTAAATTTTATATCTTTCCACCTTTGTGTTCTCGGTGTTCTCAATATTTTTACTCAGGGGATCGCAAAGCATTGATTTAAATTCTGTTGATTTATCGCATAAAATGAGCCGGTTTTTTGTGGGCTATGGTTTTGTCTGATAAACCCGTTTATCCCAAAACTTTTAAATTCTGTTTTTTGATCACAGGTGCGGGGAAACTTGTAAAAAAGGGGGTGGGTTGCAATAGATGTGCGTTTTATTCCCAGTGTTTATATCTTTTTTTTCTACCTGATTATGCTACGGGATCCACGTGTTGGGAATTGAAGGCACCCCGCTATAACATGGTCATGTCCGGTAACTTTTTGCATTTTTACACATATATTTGTCTTGGATTTGAGATGAATTTTTTTTTAGTTGTTGGTATTTATAACCCGATCTTGGTGGGGAACATAAAATCCTTTGTTTCAGCAAACAAATCTTCTTTTGAAACATTAACTGATTTTTAAAAATGTCAATATTTTGGGTGCTGGATGCTTTTGGGGACCTCCCATGAAGTGATTTAGTATTCCAGACATTCTCTTCATATTTAAATCTTTTATTATATTTTTGGATGGAAAGAATCGCATTTAGCCTGGGGGAGTTATAGTTTTATCTCGGGGTTTTAAATTTTTGGTGTAAAGAATGTAGAAATTAAAAAAGTATGATTGAGTTTATATTTCGAAAAGAACAAAAGACCGAATATTTCCATTTTCTTCCTCCTTTCCGTGGTATATATAACCTTTCAGAAAACTTTTGGGTGGTGGTTCAAGAAGCATTTGTTTCTTGTTTAAAAGATCTAGGGCCACAAATCCACATCTGACCATTTCCCTACCAAATGAAAAGGGCAAAATTGGTAAAACCCATGATTTAAGCCCGATTTTTTAGCTTCCTTAAAAATTTTTTTTTAATATAGTTTTTTAACTTTGTTCATACTTTTGTTTTAAAACATTTTTTTAATTCCTTGTGGGTTTAAAATAAAGTTTTTCCTCTTTCCCAGTATTTGTATCTTTCTTTGCTATTTTTTATATTCGGAATTCTTGATCCCCCCAAAACCCCAATTGGGAAATTTTCGTTTCTTGCAATTTTCCACTTTCATATCATTGAAGCAATTTATCTAATCTCAATTCATTATGTCTTTACTGAAAAATTTTTTCAATGCTAATTAAAATTTTTTGCTCTTCTTTTTTATTTTCCATACTTTTAAAATATCCATATACAGCAGAGTGTTATCCTTGTCTTTTTTTTTACGGTAAGGCGATATCCAGCATTATTATTATTTTATTATTATTATTTATTATTATTTTATTATTATTATTATTATTTTATTATTATTATTATTATTTTTTATTATTTTATTATTATTATTTTCAAATTTTGTTTCCGCATTACCTAGAAAAGAACGTTTAGGGTAAAAATAGGGAACACTTATGTAAAACAAAAAATGTCACTAGGGTCCAAAGGATCCTTTTGGGGCCCGCAATTTTATATTATTACGTAAACGTCATTAAAAATATCTGTTAAGTGTTTACTAATGATGTATGCTGACACCTTGTACACTAGCAATACATGGGAACTTAAGCTTCGCACACAAATATAAAACACGTTTTTAGGAATCTACAGTGCTGGACTCATGATCGGCTATAATAAACGTAAAAAACCAAAATTTGTTCACATATGCAGCCTTTAAATTCAAATAGAAATGATGACGTTAAAATTAATATTTATGAGGCAAAGTGTATACAAAATTTAAAACTACAGTCCGACCCGCCTGTGGTGCGTACAAAAAATTTGAATCGTGGATACCATTGTATTTGGGTTTTTTCATTGATCTGATTTTTCGTGGAAGCCCACGTGGACTACATTTGTTCGAACTCCGCTCGTGTGCATATCAATTGTATAAACTAAACCAGTTTTTCTGTTTTTTGCAAATTTATTTTATTGCTTACTAATCTATTATGTCGTTGCTTGCTCCAGGGGGAAGCGCGTCTTTTCAATAAAAACCGATGATTCAAATTAAAAATACGCTTTTAAAAAATATTTGCCCAAAAGTATTACCAATACATCAAAGAAAAGATACGTTTTTGTGAGTTCTTTATACTCCCGTTAAAACCCCATGTTTTAATTTGGGTTTTGGTTTTAAAAGTTTTATTTTAATAATAAACATAAAAACCATTTTTACATAAAAAGGGAACGAATTTGTTAAAAAGGAAAATTCGTTGTCCAATCCCCGAAAAAACTGGCGGCGTTGTTTACTTATTTGTACAAAAGTTTTTAATTCATTGGGGGCTAAAATTTACCTTTGGGACAAATTTCTTAAATAAAGAAAGAGTAAAATCGCACCCCCTGAAAAACCTTCCTCATGCTCGTTTAAGTATTTTCGTCCTATTTTCTAGATTTTATGTTGTTGAAAACGAATCTGTGGTGGAAAAGATTTTTAAATTTTAAAATTAGTGATTTTGTATATCTATTTTTTATGTTTTTGTAAAAGGGTTTTGTAAAATTTATTTTTTGAAAATTATTACCTTTTTAGCACCGTATATTCTTTTAATAGTTTAAATGTTTTTTTTTATTTTTATTCATTGTAAAAGCCTGACGCTACGAATGAGATGTAATAGCATTATAATTATGTAACCCTGTGACCCTTTGGCTTAGTGGGAGGAAATGTTGTAAAATTTTGTTCCAATTTAGTTTTTTTTGTTTAAATAAAAAAAAAAAAAAAAAAAAAAATTATTATTATTATTTTTTTTTATTACTATTATTTTTTTTATTATTATTTTAAAGGGGTTTAAAAAATTCTTAAAAAAAAGGGAATAAGAGTTGGTTTGGTGTTTTTTTAAGCCACGAACGGAGTTTTTTCGGGGATTTCCCTCGGGGTTTATTTTGGGCCCAAATTTCTATTTCGGGTTACGTAAATTTTTGGTTAAATTTTTTTAAATTGCTAGTATTTATTTATGCCGTGACATTTTGATTGTTTCATTTTCAAAAAAACTTTGAAATTGCACAGTTGTTTTACAAATGATTTTTTAACCTACTTAAAGAATTCATGATGAGATTTGTAATTAATCAAATAAAAAAAAAATAATTCTTTGTTTTTCACCCAAAATAAGATTGTCTCCGAGAGGGCAGGGTGATATATTCCAAAGAAAGTTTGCATATCAAGTTGATCCACAGACGTTGTGTAGTGTTTACTCGGAGTTGACTCGCATAATTTTTTGGGATTGTGATTTTAAAAATTTCAGCTGGGGGACTTTATATTGTTCCCTCTGTAAGCGCCTAAAAGCCTCCCCCGGCAATGTTTTTTTCTTAAATACGTTTTTTCCATTTTTAGTGTTGCGTAAAAGTATATATCGCTCTTGCTGAATCTATTATATCTTATGGTCTTAGCGTGGGGGGATTCACTGCTGCCACTTAAATAAAATTCAAGTACTACAAAATAACTTTTACGCGAAATAAGACCTCGCAATTGCAACTCTGTGACTCGGGAACTACCCCTTTTTTCAACCCTTTTGCCATTGACGGCTTTTCACGTACCAAATGTTAAAAAAAATTTACTTTAAAAAAGATTATAGAATTCTTGTGCAGAAATACAAAGGGAAAAAGTGTCAGGGAAAAAAAAAAATTTGTAGTTCCCAGAAGTAATAAAAAATACGGGCAAAGGCGCCTAGTTTTAGTCCCGAGTTTTTAATAATTTTTCCTGATCAATTATTAAACTTAACAAAAAATTTCCGAGGGCAAACAACAAAAAAAAACATTTTTTGTCTCAAATTTAGTGCCTTCCCAAATTGTTTTTTCTCATATTTGTTTTCGAATCATCTTTTTGCTTATTTCGTCAGGTTTTTGAAATGCCTATGAAACTTAAAAACCTTGGGGTTGTGTTGTGTTTTTTTTTATTTTAAATAAAGGGCTTCTATTTTTATTTGTTTATTTAATGATTGTGATTTTTTTAAAGTTTTTTCATAAAGATCCTTCCTTACGGGTTGTTTTTGTTTATTTATTTGATTTTTTATTCCACAGATAGCCCGCATAAGGGGTTTGTGGGTTTCTTGAGATAAAACAATGTAATTGTGTTTTTGAAATAAAAGAAATTTAAATTTAAAAAAAAAAAAAAAAAAATTTTTTCTATTATTTTTATTTAGTTTATTATTATTTTTTTATTATTATTTTTTATTATTATTTTATTATTTTTATTATTATTATTTATTATTATTATTATTATTAATTATTTTATTTAAAAAACCTTAAGTCCCCCGCGTTGTTTGGTAGCGTATTTGGGGTTTAGCTACCATGTTTATATGGATTTTTTGTTGTTCTGTGAAAAAGTCGTTACTTAGTTGAAGATTTTTTTAAAATTTTTAAAATTTTTAAAAAAATAAAAATTAATCTTTAATTTTTTTAAATTTAATGAAATTTTAAAAAAAAAAAAATCGTAAATTTTCGATTTTCATAAGAATAGTTATTCGATTGTCTCAAATTCACAAGAATTATTAATTCATAAAATTAAGGTTTTGTAAAAAAATCATCAAAATCGGAAAAAAGCATGTAGGTGAAAAATAAAAGATTGTTTTAAAAAAAAAAAACAAAAAAAAATTTTCGATTTTTATAAGAAAATTTTTTATTCGCTCAAATTTTCAAGAAATTTAATTCAAAAATTTTATGGTTCGTGAAAAAATCACAAAATGGATAAAGCATGTGGGTGTTATAAGGAAAGAATTTTTAAAAAACAAAAAAAAATGTAAAATTGCGATTTTTATGAAAAATAATTTCCGATTGGCTCAAAAAAGGGCATTCTAAGTTCAGAGATTTTGAAAACCCCCATAAATTTTATCGCAAACGGGTTTATCGGGTTTTCCGGGAAACGGTTACAAACAACAAAAATCAGAAAAAAAAAAAAAAAAAAAAACATTCCGGGTTTTTTTCCCATTATGAAATGGAATCTTCGTCCGCTCCTCCGCCGCTCCCCCGCTACGCTCGATACGCTCATCCAATTATATTTTATTATTTTTTTATTATTTTATTATTATTATTATTTATTTTGAAAATTTTACACATAAACGTATATTTAAACTGCACAACCCAAAAAGTTAGAAGAGGCCATAAAGCCCAGTCCAAAGTGTCTAACTTCTAGCTTGTATACCTCTTAAAACCACATTTTAAAATACTTAAAAAAAATAAAAAAATATTTAAAGGTGAAAGTAAAGGGTAACAATGATGGTATGGGACAATCTATGAAAAAAAATTAGTAAAAAAGGTGATTAAAAGATGGTGAACAATTTTAGTAAAAAAGGGTAAAAATGAAAGGTTAAACATTTTTGTGCTTCCAGCATGTTTTACCTTAAAAAAAATGAATGCGCTCATTTAGAATTTTGAAATGGGTTCCCAATTCAATATTGAAAGTCTGGAAGTCTTTTGTCAGCCGTAAGGTTCCATAACGATGCAGAAAAGTAGTAGAAAAACCGTTTGGGATGAAAATTGTGACGGGAGGGATGTCAAAGTCCGGGGTTATGTCTCGAGGTTTATTGTCTGAGTGATGCGATAAAATGGATCCAATCACAGAACCAGTGTTTGTTGTCGAAGGAATTTTAAATTGCTTATTTGCAAAATTCTAAAGGGAAGGAAGGTCGAAAGCATGACCTCTATTTTTGCCTATCTGAAAAAACCCCCTTAATCGTAAAAAATAGCCTTGTAGCCCGGTTTAAATTTGCCTCTAGCTTCGAAGTTAGCTTTGAATCGGATGCAAGCGGGGATCCATAATGTGATGGGCCCCGAATCGATTTAGTTAAGCAGTCCGGTTTGTACGAGGTTTGGAGCATTTTAAGTTTCTTGTTACAAATCCAAGTTTTTTGAGGCCATTTCTTACTAATTCTTGCAAATTTCCCCTTTAAGACATTTGTTAAGGGAATTCCCAACATTTTTTGAATCAATTTTTTGGTAATTTTTTCCTTGAGAGAGTACATATTCTTGAAATAAAAATTTTGATCTAGTTAAGTAAAAAAATTGAGTTTTTGAGGTTCAGGACATTTTGTTTTTGTGGACCAAGTGTATGCTGTTCGGGTCTTTGAAAAATTTTCGAAATCAACATTGATTTTATTCATCAAAAAGGGTCAAATCATCAGAAAATTAAAACGGGGTTGAAGAAACACTTGAGTGGGCAAGAAAGTCTTTCATGGGGAACCTGATAAAATCCCTTTTTTCCCAGTCAAGTGCTTACAATCAACTTGTTTTCACCCTTTTTCCTCAAGCGCGTGAACCCATCGTCTTTGCTCGAGTCAGCTTTGAAAGCAGGGCGCCGGGGTAAAAGCCATGTTGTTACTTTTTATAAGATCATTATTTTTTTTTATTATCGTTTTTTATTCTTGTTTGTTAAATTTTTAAAACAAGAAGGGTCGATGCTAGAAAAATATCTTGCTAAAACACTAAAAAATCTTGGAATCTCGTGCCGCAAAACCCTTTGTTGAAGCACGTGAACTAACAAATTTGCGCTGCTTTGGTTCCCATAAGTGTTCCCTGAAAGGGGAAAGGGGGAATTTCTCACTGGCATTTTTGGGGCGGGGGGCAGGCGTTTTTGGGTTTAACAACCCGGAAAAAAAAAGCCGTCGGCTGAGCATTTCCTTTGGCCAGAGGGGGTTGGAGGTGGGGGTCCCACTATGTCGCCTCTAAAACATGGGGCCCCTGGATGATGCGCGCGCCATTTTTCAAAATCGTGGTATCGCTGAGCAATTTTAAAAAACCCAGGTTGTTACTGCAGGTGCAGGGTCTTTCATAACCTCCTTCTGGTCAGAGGGTCGGGGGTAGGTTTACGGCCATGTATGAAATGCGCCCCCTTTTTCCACCCTCTAAAGTTGGTATTTTCCGATGGGGGTTTGGGTGCCGGGCGGGGAGGCCGAAAGTCAGGGAGGGTTTTGATAGCGACGGGTGGCCATCGTTTTGACGCGGGGGCTGCACCGTGCGGTTTGCGGGCCGTGAACCCAGCACCGGCAACGCTTGGCCCGCACGATGCGGTGTACTTTCCATCGGGGTCGTTTGATGTAAACCCCCGAGGAGGAGCTATTGCCCACGTACTCGGGGGACACCTCGATGGTGTACATGAAGTAAAGGGGGTGCGAGGCGCGTAATGTCCATCATCTTGACTTGAGGGCATTGAGGATGCCTTTTTGGTGTCGCCCAGTCTAATGTCGTCTGGTCTGTTGAGGACGTCTGCATCCTCTTGGGTGACCACGATACAGTAAGGTTGACGTATCAGCATATGGACATTTGGTCCTTCCCAAGGTGGGAGGTCGCTATGAAACGCTAAAAAGCAGGGGCCACCACTGCCACGGAACGCCCGTTTGCACGCCCGGGAATTCTATCGCTACCGCTGAACGGGACGAACTATGTGGGGCCGACCGGGAAACTCTCGAACCAAAAGGGAAAATTCCCCTTTAATCCAAAAAGCTCGAGCTTGGATAGAAGACGCACGTGCAGCATTTTATCAAACGCTTTAGACCAATCGAGAAAACACAGTAGTGAGCTCTGCACGCTTTTCCCGTGCCGCCGCCCTGCGTAAAAGGGCGCCGGCGGGGAGGGGGTGCAAGATCTGCTGAGGGGAAGCCGTCTGAGACGGCGGTAACATTTCGGGCACGCCCCCGGGGCCCGCGCTGAAATTCCCCTTTATCCCCGGATAAGCTGTTTATGTCCGGGAAAGAAAAGTCGATCGCTCAGGGGGGCTTTTCTAAAAGGGGGGTGGCGGGCGCTTTTCCCCTGGTGGACGGGGAAAATGTTATCCGCCGCGAGAAATTGCTCTGGAAGCCTCACAAAAACAGGCTGCTACCTCTTTGGGGTCTGACACGTTCTTCCCCCCCCTTGAAAATCGCGGGATTCTTCGGAATAGTTGCCTTGGAATTAATGTAGCGCCAAAAAATTTCTCGTCTGCACCTGCCCCAAATCCCCACTCCAGTTTCCCCGGGCCCTCCGAAAAGCCCCTGTGTTTCTTCTGGCAGAAGATAGGGCCCCTCTTGCGTCCCCTCAATTTGGTTTCCCCCCATCGGGCAAAACAGTCTGTCCCGGTTTCTATCATTTTTTAAATGTCTTGCTTAGCCAAGGGTGAATCGGGCTTGTTCCCCCCCTCTCCCCCTCTTTTGGAACGGCTCATCTGCGCTCCAAAAACGATACGCCCTCAGTTTTTTCCCGGCTTTATTGACGTTTCCAGCTGCAGCACCTCCGGCAGCGTTCAGAAAACGTTTCGTTCAGGCCTCAGTTTTTCTTTATTTTAAACAAGAAACTCGGGCTGCACTACAGGACGGAGGCAGTCAGTGAGAGGGTGGCCAGGGCGCGTCATGGGCGTTCACGGGGCCCGGCACCACCTCCACCGTTACACGTGTGGGCGCTTTTGCAGAGCAGCAGGTCGATTGTCTTCTCATCGGTTGGTGATTGGGTTTTGGTCAGTGACCATTGGAAAAAACCGTTCACGAAGCGATATAAAATCATTGGGGGTTTTTGTCGCGCCCCTTTTGGGGCTCCCAAAGCCAGCAGCGTTGAGTTAAAAACGCCAAACAAAAGGGAGCCATCGAAACTTGGCTGAGAGCACAACTTCCAGGGAGTGCGAAAGTCGGCGTTTTTGGGCTCATCTGAACATGGCGGGGGTATGCTGACCCCCGAGAAGGCGTGGTTGCCGACTTTGATGCCGCTCTCGATACCCAGGCGCTTTGGTTGCAGGTGCGGTCGAAACGCAGAAGGACGCCGCCTCGCGGCCGGGCCCGCGTCCCTTCCGCAGGACATTATCTCTTGGAAAAAACTCGTGGTTTTTGACGTCCCGGGGCAAAACCCAAGTCTCATTTTCCGCAAGTAAGGGGATGGCACCCCAGTAAAGAGGTTAAAGAGGCTAGTAAAGAGGTTCAAGTACAGGGCGGAGGCCGCAGCCAAGCCGTGGAAGTCCCCCCCCCCCCTCTCTCTCTCACCCCTCCCCCCCCCTTCCTCAAGCACCACCACCACCCAAAAGGTGGTATTTTTGTGTGATTTTTTTTTGGGAAAAAAATAAAATTTTAAAATCGAAATATAAAAAAAATTTTTTGGCCATGAACCAAAATTTAATGGCCAAACCTTTTTTTATATTTTGAGTTTAAAAATTTTTTCTTTTTTACCACAAAAAAACATTGGCTTGGCGCTCGTCAACAGGCGAAATGATCTTACTTATTTAAAAGCGAAAAATAGGGGAAAGAATAAAAAACTTGGCTCAACTTCTATATCTCACGCATTCACAGCCGAAAACTTTTTAAGGAGAGCTTGCTAGGCTGCCGTTTTTTTTTTTTCAAATTTTTTTTATTTGGTTGGATTTACTATTTTTTGTTCGTTCGCTATCAAGGTTGAATGATTAAAATTTTTTGAGTTCAAATTGTTTTTTTTCATTTTTTTGGGCCCACGGCCCCCCCAAAAATCCCCCTTAAATAAATAATAAATAAAAAAAATAAATAAATTTTTATTTACAGACTACCCCCCCTCTCTCTCTCTGCATGGGGCTGGGACAAATAAGTTTACGCGTCTCCGGGACAATTTTAAATTTATCGGCAAACTTCATTTCAACATCAATTTTCATCTCATGCGCCCTAATCAAATCTCTACCACCAACTATTTATAAACTCGAAAAAAACAACGACAAGTGCATTATATTTTGAGTTTTTTTGTTTTCATCTCTCTTTTAAAAATCCCCCCCCCCGTTAAACAAAACCCTTGGGGAAA